>CAUDMG010002591.1:1732500-1737500 GCA_958450375.1 Homarus gammarus
CGGGCCAACCCTTCACCCACCTACTGTACCGGGCCAACCCTTCACCCACCTACTGTACCGGGCCAACCCTTCACCCACCTACTGTACCGGGCCAACCCTTCACCCACCTACTGTACCGGGCCACTCCTTCACCCACCTACTGTACTGGGCCAACCCTTCACCCACCTACTGTACCGGGCCAACCCTTCACCCACCTACTGTGCCGGGCCAATCCTTCACCCACCTACTGTGCCGGGCCAATCCTTCACCCACCTACTGTGCCGGGCCAACCCTTCACCCACCTACTGTGCCGGGCCAACCCTTCACCCACCTACTGTACCGGGCCAACCCTTCACCCACCTACTGTACCGGGCCAACCCTTCACCCACCTACTGTACCGGGCCAATCCTTCACCCACCTACTGTACCGGGCCAACCCTTCACCCACCTACTGTACCGGGCCAACCCTTCACCCACCTACTGTACCGGGCCAAGCCTTCACCCACCTACTGTACCGGGCCAACCCTTCACCCACCTACTGTACCGGGCCAACCCTTCACCCACCTACTGTACCGGGCCAACCCTTCACCCACCTACTGTACCGGGCCAAGCCTTCACCCACCTACTGTACCGGGCCAATCCTTCACCCACCTACTGTACCGGGCCAATCCTTCACCCACCTACTGTACCGGGCCAATCCTTCACCCACCTACTGTACCGGGCCAATCCTTCACCAACCTGCTGTACCGGGCCAATCCTTCACCCACCTACTGTACCGGGCCAATCCTTCACCCACCTACTGTACCGGGCCAACCCTTCACCCACCTACTGTACCGGGCCAATCCTTCACCCACCTACTGTACCGGGCCAATCCTTCACCCACCTACTGTACCGGGCCAATCCTTCACCCACCTACTGTACCGGGCCAATCCTTCACCCACCTACTGTACCGGGCCACTCCTTCACCCACCTACTGTACCGGGCCAATCCTTCACCCACCTCCTGTACCGGGCCACTCCTTCACCCACCTTCTGTACCGGGCCAATCCTTCACCCACCTACTGTACCGGGCCAATCCTTCACCCACCTACTGTACCGGGCCACTCCTTCACCCACCTACTGTACCGGGCCAATCCTTCACCCACCTACTGTACCGGGCCACTCCTTCACCCACCTACTGTACTGGGCCAATCCTTCACCCACCTACTGTACCGGGCCACTCCTTCACCCACCTACTGTACTGGGCCACTCCTTCACCCACCTACTGTACCGGGCCACTCCTTCACCCACCTACTGTACCGGGCCACTCCTTCACCCACCTACTGTACCGGGCCACTCCTTCACCCACCTACTGTACCGGGCCACTCCTTCACCCACCTACTGTACTGGGCCAATCCTTCACCCACCTACTGTACTGGGCCAATCCTTCACCCACCTACTGTACCGGGCCAATCCTTCACCCACCTACTGTACCAGGCCAATCCTTCACCCACCTACTGTACTGGGCCAATCCTTCACCCACCTAATGTACCGGGCCACTCCTTCACCCACCTACTGTACCGGGCCAATCCTTCACCCACCTACTGTACCGGGCCAACCCTTCACCCACCTACTGTACCGGGCCAACCCTTCACCCACCTACTGTACCGGGCCAACCCTTCACCCACCTACTGTACTGGGCCAACCCTTCACCCACCTACTGTACTGGGCCAACCCTTCACCCACCTACTGTACCGGGCCAACCCTTCACCCACCTACTGTACCGGGCCAACCCTTCACCCACCTACTGTACCGGGCCAACCCTTCACCCGCCTACTGTACCGGGCCAACCCTTCACCCGCCTACTGTACCGGGCCAACCCTTCACCCACCTACTGTACCGGGCCAACCCTTCACCCACCTACTGTACCGGGCCAACCCTTCACCCACCTACTGTACCGGGCCAACCCTTCACCCACCTACTGTACCGGGCCAACCCTTCACCCACCTACTGTACCGGGCCAACCCTTCACCCACCTACTGTATCACCAGACACATCCTCTATCAACACGTACCTGGAAATATTGCGTGGCGCTGGAGTCGTCAGTTCTCTCATTAAATACGGACACGTCTTTACCCTGACGCATCTTGAATATAACGTTATGGAACTTTCTAGATTCTGTTGGAGAAAAAGTTCAGTCAATGAGACAAGACTCGATTATTCTACGACAAGTTAAAAGTTATAGTCCGAGGCAACACTAAATATATATATATAACTGTTCATCTTTGATAAATATAGAAAGACCCGTATATGTTGCAACCTCCATGAGTCGGTCAAGCTCTGACTTAGGGGAGGTGTGTGAGGCGGCAGTTGCCACAGGTCTCACCACACTGCTCTGCCATACAGTCTTGTTATTGTACCGAGTGCATTACTATGGCCTGTAATGGCAAAACAACATCACTGCCACAAGAGGAATGGTGCTCACAACTCTCCCAATTGAAAACAAACCACACACACACACACTCCCCACAAAATATCTCTCTCTCTCTCTCTGTTCACTAGTTACATACACACAAAAACCCAACCAAAGAGTAGTGTTAATAAAGAGGGGTTGTAGACCCTCAATGCCGCCACCATCCATGTGAGTGAGTGAGCCTTTCCTCAAGACTTATGGTCAATTCTTAGCACTGCCAGATGTGTGTTCCTCACTCACACACACACTCTGCCAGCTGAGGTGCAAGTGTCACAAGTAAGTTTAGGGAGTTGCTGCCTTTATTGATGGTAACAGAAAAGAATGGTGTACCCCACTGGCAAGATAAGTGGCGGTGAAAGTTAAAGATGATGACGTAGAGACTTGCTTGAGATGATATAACCATGGTGATACTGAAACACAGGAAACCCTATACAGTACAGCACTGGGTATTGACCTTAGTTTTACCTAGATTGATTGGGGTGCACAGGCCAAGACTGAGACCAAGAGTGGCTGTAACAAATGACCTCAGGAATAATAGCCTGGTGATAAAAGTTACATGAGCGCTGCCATCAGGTAATCCACGGCCAACACACACAAGCATTAAGAATGGATGCAAGAAGGTGACTGATGGTGACAATGATTGTGTTTGGCTGGGAGTACAGTGCAGTACAGTACTATACTGTCACTATCTCTGACAGGAAACACCTCGCAGTCACAGGGGCTCTGGGTCACACTTTGGTGATGGGATCTCACAGTCACAGGGGCTCTGGGTCGCTTCAATTACCATAAAATCAGAATTAACTCAGTTCACAATATTTTGAATTTATTCGACAAATTCCAAAATTTGTGCTCAAGTAATCATTCATTTTCTGTTCAATTTTTGGGCCTTGCCTTGGCTGCCACATAAAATAATCTATTTATAATTACTGTGCAAACATAAATATTTTCTACATGTACATACAGTAATAATAAAGTAAATAATACAGTAATGAATACAAGTAACACTGCAAGGTGAGGTGACGAGGCAAGAGGTGAGCTGACGAGGCATGGGGTGAGCTGACGAGGCATGGGGTGAGCTGACGAGGCATGGGGTGAGGTGATGAGGCAAGAGGTGAGCTGACGAGGCATGGGGTGAGCTGACGAGGCATGGGGTGAGCTGACGAGGCATGGGGTGAGCTGACGAGGCATGGGGTGAGCTGACGAGGCATGGGGTGAGGTGACGAGGCATGGGGTGAGGTGACGAGGCATGGGGTGAGGTGACGAGGCATGGGGTGAGGTGATGAAGCAAGAGGTGAGCTGACGAGGCATGGGGTGAGCTGACGAGGCATGGGGTGAGCTGACGAGGCATGGGGCAAGCTGACGAGGCATGGGGTGAGGTGATGAAGCAAGAGGTGAGCTGACGAGGCATGGGGTGAGCTGACGAGGCATGGGGTGAGCTGACGAGGCATGGGGTGAGGTGATGAAGCAAGAGGTGAGGTGACGAGACAAGGGGTGAGGTGATGAAGCAAGAGGTGAGCTGACGAGGCATGGGGTGAGCTGACGAGGCATGGGGTGAGGTGATGAAGCAAGAGGTGAGGTGACGAGGCATGGGGTGAACTGACGAGGCATGGGGTGAGGTGATGAAGCAAGAGGTGAGGTGACGAGGCAAGGGGTGAGGTGATGAAGCAAGAGGTGAGCTGACGAGGCATGGGGTGAGCTGACGAGGCATGGGGTGAGGTGATGAAGCAAGAGGTGAGCTGACGAGGCATGGGGTGAGCTGACGAGGCATGGGGTGAGGTGATGAGGCATGGGGTGAGCAGACGAGGCATGGGGTGAGCTGACGAGGCATGGGGTGAGCTGACGAGGCATGGGGTGAGCTGACGAGGCATGGGGTGAGGTGATGAAGCAAGAGGTGAGCTGACGAGGCATGGGGTGAGGTGACGAGGCATGGGGTGAGGTGATGAAGCAAGAGGTGAGCTGGCGAGGCATGGGGTGAGCTGGCGAGGCATGGGGTGAGCTGACGAGGCATGGGGTGAGGTGATGAAGCAAGAGGTGAGGTGACGAGGCAAGGGGTGATGTGATGAGTCAGGTGGTGAGGTGATGAGTCAGGTGGTGAGGTGACATGTCAAGATACTTTCACATCACACACATTAACAGCAATACTAAACCGTTGTCTTATAACAGTTTACTTTATAATTTATATTTTAAAAATTAATTTTACAATTTTGAGTGATTCTCACAGTGCTCTCCAGGCCTTAGCTAGTGTCTCATTGTCCCATCCCTTTGTTATAGATATATTACAGTGGCTGTTTCTCATCCAACATCGGGGCTGGAAAGACGTTTTTGCTGAGTTGTGGCCCATGTGAGGTAGAAGGGGAATGAGTGTGCGGATGCTGTGGTGAAAGTAGCTGCTTCTTGCCCTGTGGCACATCATTCCCCTCAACCTTCCTCTCATATGAAGCCAGTAATTAGAGCTGCTATATGCTGGATGCTGCTAGAGCAAACAAGCTCTGCAGCATCCACCCTTCATTGGGTGCCTGGGGATATCAAGGACTGCCACACCACCAAGAGACTGCTTTGGCCCGCCTTTAT
>CAUDMG010002591.1:1740000-1742500 GCA_958450375.1 Homarus gammarus
AACCCAAGCAATTTCAACCAAATTGAGGGATGTTTAGGGGTGCCACCAGCCAGGGGCACAACTTGACACAACTTACTTAATATATATATATATATTATATAATGGCAGATTGTTGACATGTTGTGCAGGTGTCTGTATTCTGTCAATCCATGAATGAGCTTAGGTCTATCTGTGAGTGCCACATATCCAATTGGACTTATAGAGAATTTTTTTGTCACTTCTTTGTACTCATTATCAAGCTCAACATCCTAGACTCTACAAACTGGATGTTGGGTGTGAGTTTGTGTTACCTATTGTCCCTAAATTATATATCATATAATACTAATAATAGTAATGGTTTCTCTTTTTAGATGGCTAGTACTAGTGGTAGTGGCACAAAGCCAAAGACAAGGAAAGACAATGAAGTATGGTTGATTGGGCCAACTGCACACGCTTTGACTGGTCTAAAACTGCCTTCTACTGGGGAAGTTATGAGTTTGTTCTTTCAAATTCACAAAGTCAACAAAGCAACCATCAAAGAGAGTGCCAAGGAAGTGATCAAGCAAGTACTCCCATTTTGGGAAATGGCAAGAATACCAACTTGCTCAGAAATTCATGCCCGAGAAAGAGTTGAAAAAATGTTTGTGAAATGGAAAAGCCTTCAAAAAGCTGCCAAGAGGAGAAGCCAAGCTCAGCAAATAAAGGAAGAAGTTTTCAAAGAACAATTAAGTAAACTATTTGACATTGCTCATGCAAATGCTTTGACAATGATCAAAATTGAAGAAGATCGGCAATTCCTTCTAGCACAACGAGATGGAAGGAAAGGATACTTGGGTAGAGTTGATAAAGAACTAGCAGCAAAAGAAGTCCGCTTGGCAATACGAAAAGAAGAAGAACGTGCTCGCTTTTCAAAAGCTTTGGCACAGAAAACAAAAGAAGATGAAAAACAAGGAATGAATCCGCCATTCTCATCATCATCTGAGTCTGAGGAACAAGTAAATTCTTCAGCGTCAGAGTGTTCTCCTCCCAAAAAATCAAAACCTGGGAAACCACGTGCAAAAAACATAATGTCCCCTGTTCTGGCCAAAGCACTAGATCGCACCAAGATTAGTGATCGTGATGCTGTGCATTTGATTGCTGCAGCAGCTCAAACTTTAGGTCACAACGTGGAAGACATAGCAGTCAACCGGAAGACAATTCGACAATCAAGAATGAAGTTGAGAGTTCAGTCTTTTAAGTCTGCCAAAGAACAATTTATACTTAATCTTGATCCAACAATCCCTCTTGTTGTTCATTGGGATGGAAAGCTACTTCCTGAAACAGCTGGTGGTAAAGAAACTTATGATCGATTGCCAATCATTGTGTCCTATGAAGAGAATGAACAATTGCTGAATGTATCAAAGTTGCCCAATGGAACTGGTGAAGCGATGGCTAATGCTGTGGTTGAAGTGGTCAAAGATTGGAAATTAAAAGACTATATAGTGGCAATGTCTTTTGACACTACAAGCAGCAACACTGGACGCCACACTGGGGCCTGTAAGCTCATCGAAATTAAACTGGAGAAAAATCTCCTATGGTTGCCATGCCGTCATCATGTGCATGAGGTTGTGATCGGTGGAGTATTTGACCGTGTAATGGGTCCATCAACTGGGCCAGATATACTTGTTTTTAAGAGATTTCAAGCATTTTGGCCCAACATTGTGCAGAGTGACTACAGTACAGCTGCCACTGATCAAGAAATGGATTTGGTTGTGACTGAAAATCGAGAAGGTCTGCTGAAAAATGCATTGAGCTTCCTTAATGATAATCAGCCACGGGAAGACTATAGAGAATTACTCGAATTGGTTGTTATATTCCTGGGAGGAACTCCACACCGCAAGATATCTTTCAGGAAGCCTGGGGCCATGCACAGAGCCAGGTGGATGGCAAAGCTGTTGTATTCCTTCAAAATATGGATGTTCCGGTCACAATTCAAGTTGACAGCCCGAGAAGTCAAAGGACTCGGTAGGGTGGTTCGATTTGCTGTCCTTGTATACTTTAAAGCATGGTTCCTGGCTACTTTGCCAGTTCAAGCTCCAGCAAATGACCTGCTCTTCCTGAAGAAGATTTCTGACTACACAAAAGTTGACAAGGAGGTTTCAGAAGAGGCTTGCCGCAAATTTATCAATCATCTGTGGTACCTCAATGAAGAAGTTGTTGGCTTTGCCTTCTTTGATATGAATGTTGGTGATGAAACAAAGCAGAGGATGGTGGACAGTCTAAAAAAGGCTCAAAATGGTAACCGCATGAAGGCAGTGGTTAAGCCTCAAGACGTGAATGACATTCACCTTGAAGATTTTGTGTCTTCTGCAACAAGTAAATTTTTTGACATGCTCAATCTGCCAACTGACTTTCTACAGTTGTCCCCATCTTTGTGGCAAACTAATGCAGGTTATTGCAAAGCACAAAAGAAGCTCAAGACAATGAAAGTGGTTAACGATGTGGCTGAGAGAGGTGTGGCACTCATCCAAGATTACATCCA
>CAUDMG010002591.1:2475000-2652500 GCA_958450375.1 Homarus gammarus
ATGTGTCCATCAGTGCTTGCTTAGTTACATTTAAGTAATTCAGTGTTGTTTCACCATAGTTAATTTCAGTGTTAGTTATTTTATATGTTTATGTAGTGTTAACGTAATCCAGTGCCTTATTTTTATATGTTTAAGTCGTTCTTTTGATGTTTCGATGTTTTAGTATCATTTGTGTCTTAAAAGTTTCCATAGTGAATCAATTTGTTGTGACAGCCTACGAAGCTCTTTATTGTGTTAGAATTTAATTTAATTAAATTCTTAAAGGTTTACTTTATTTATTTTTATTCCCTTTTGATTTACTTCACTTTTCTTTTTGTTTGGTTACGCTTAGAACCTGGATATTAAAGTAATATAAGAGACGTGGAGTGTGTGTGTGTGTGTCCTGTGGAGTGTGTGTGTGTGTGTGAGTGTGCTGTGGTGTGTGTGTGTGTGTGTGCTGTGGTGTATGTGTGTGTGTGTGTGTGTGTGCTGTGGAGTGTGTGTGTGTGTGTGTGTGTACTGTGGAGTGTGTGTGTGTGTGCTATGGTGTGTAATAATAATAATAATGATAATTAACGGTTAATTAAGATAACCTTGGCAGCCCTGAAGGCTGAAAATATACAATGAACAGAGGTGATAGGTAACATATGGTGAAATAGGGGAGTGGGTCACTTGATTGACAAAAGCTTTCAATTCAAATATATAATATACAACGAGTCAACATATAGATTAACTATAGATCTGGCTATGTTTGAACTGGACTTGTAAACATTCTTGTGACCTAATGTAGATAGAACGCAGAGGGTCAGCGTAGATGGTGTTAAATCTGAGTGGGGTCGTGTAACCAGTGGGGTTCCCCAGGGGTCAGTACCAGGCCCACTCTTGTTCATAATCTACATAAACGATCTAGATACTGGGATCAGCAGTGACATAAACAAGTTTACGGAAGACACCAAAATAGGGCGGCAGATTAATTCAGGGCATTATGCAAATGCACTACAGGAGGATTTAAATAATCTGCAGGGGTGGTCAGAAAAATGGCAAATTAAATTCAACACCAGCAAGTGCAGCGTACTTAATATTAGAAGAACAAATACTGTCAATGTATACAGCCTTAACAACATCAACCTAGAGAAGTCGACTTGTGAAAGAGACCTAGGGGTACTTGTAAACCCGGACCTACGGCCTAGAAAACAGTGCGTTAATGTTCGAAATAAGGCAAACAGAGTATTGGGTTTTATATCTAGAAGTGTAAGTAATAAGAGTGCAGAGGTCTTATTGCAACTATATCTCGCGCTAGTCAGGCCGTACCTCGATTGTGCGGTTCAGTTCTGGTGCCCCTATTATAGAATGGATATAAATTCACTAGAGTCGGTGCAGCGAAGAATGACGAAAATGATTCCGGGACTTAGAAACCTTCCATATCAGGATAGGTTAAAGAAACTAAACTTGCTTTCCCTAGAAAGACGCAGAGTGCGGGGAGATATGATAGAAGTATGTAAGTGGGTGAAAGGAATCAATAAAGGCGATATAGATAAAGTTCTTATAATATCCGAGCGGGATAGGACTCGTAGCAAAGGATTTAAGTTGGATAAGTTTAGGTTTAGGAGGGAGATAGGAAGGAACTGGTTCACAAATAGAGTGGTGGACGAGTGGAACAAGCTTAGCAACTTTGTAGTAAGTGCTGGAATGCTGGAAAGTTTTAAAAGGAGGTTGGATAGATTCATGGATGATAGAGAGTGGTAGTAACTCTCGACCGGAGCTGCCATGCACAGGCCAACCGGCCTATTGCAGACTCCTTATTTTCTTATGTTATGTTATGTTATGTTATGTTGGCGCCCACTGTCTGGATGGCCGTTGCGTCATACCTGGGTGTTAATCCGCTACCTCACTACAGCTACAGATGCAGCACGTGGTCTGGGAAGGTCCTTCAGCTCACACAGGGTGTTGGAGATGGTTCTTGTTCATCCTTTGATGTTAGGAATTCATAATTCCTCACATGGGTGGAGTAGGGAGATCTCATTTCTCTCCTGATGTAGTTTGGAGTCTTTCTTGGCTCTTCATCCAGTGTTGGTGGTGGTGAGTGAACGGCGGAATGGATGTGTCTGGTCCAGTCAGGTCAACATTGACCGCTAATCACGATTGTCGCCGTAACGGTTGTTTCTTTGTTTCGAATTGAAATTGTCACTTATGTATATCAGCTGTGGGTTGATCGTCAATCTTTGCATTGTACTGTTGGTGGGAGGATGTTGATAAACACAGATGGGGAGGAGGAGATGGGGGAAAGGAAAGCCCGACAAATCAGGCTGGTAGCTGTCTCCATGGTCAAGAGACCACGGGCGTGTAGTGGATACTCTCCCCTACAACTGCCACTGCCATTAGTCGCTGATCAGCCGAACCCGAGACGAAGTTTCTGTGACAAGCCTAGCCGTCTAGACTCGTTGTTGGGTCGGCCACCAGGCGTGTTTCTCTGCCAAGCCTTTCCGTCTAGACTCGCAAGGGGGGGGGGGGAAGGCCACCAGCGACGCTTACTTCCGGTCTTACTTCCGGTGGATGTGTATATAAGCTCACAGCCTCGCCAGGAAAGGCATTTGCTAAAGCCTGCCAGCCTGTCTCTAACCGTTGACGACCCGAACGAAAACGACCACCTCACCACCATTACTCACACACCCGGGAAGCTCGTTTCAGACAACGCCCTTTCTGTGCCTCCCCAGAGTCCCCACTGATCAGGGGTGACTCTTGATCAGAGGTGGCCCTGATTGGGAGATCTGTAACGGCTTTCTGCAGCGGACTTGGGCCGCGATCCCACTGGTGTTACTTGCACCAGTGGCTGCTTTTCTTTGATCTTCCTTCTTTTTCGCTCTGGCCTGGGGACCTGCACCCTAGAGGTGTATTCGTCCTTGGGTCCCCCCTGTAACTGTTCACCCACACTGTAGGAGATTATGAACACGAAAGGGGGTAGGAGCAGAACACATCCCTCAGCCGAGCCTTCCTGGGAAACCGTGATCGTGCGGGTCCACCTAGGAAGGGGGTCGCAATCCTTAATCCACCCCCCCCCCCCTGAATAGGTACACTTTAAGCTCACGCCTATAAGTGAGCACTCACCAACAATAGGGAAATAGGTTCCCCTAACGGGGCTTCTGGGTGAGTGACACAGGAACCACTCCACGACCACTCGACCAGCAAGTGGCGGTGGGGAGTGCTGTAATTGCTGTGTTTAGGTTGCTCGCCCGGAATAGGTAAGGTGCCTGCAACTTCCGTAAAACCACAACAAGACTGATGCCACGGAGAACGACCAAAGCAAATGACTAGGACAACTGGAAACAGGATACGGGTACGCTCCCACCAGGGAGGCGTATCCGATAAACGCAAGGAGGAACTGGGCATACTACTATGTGCCCAGCTAAACATCAAATTCGCCTCCTTGATCGAAACAAAGGACTCCTTCATAGTCCTGTGCCTGGAAGAAAAGGATGTAGACAATATACTCTCTGCCGATTCAACAAGGAAATTAAAAGAACGGGGATTTGAAACAATAATACCACCACAACTACGTGCAAAAAAATCCGTAGTAATTAAAAGGGTAGATAAAAATATACTGAAAGAAACACCAAGCTACATTGCAAACAATATAGACGAGAAGAACCCATGGGCCAGAGTTGAGGAGGTGGTGCTAATGCCTGGTGCTCCCACCATGATGAAGGTCAGGTTTGGAGAGATCTCCATGGCACAAAAAGCCTTAGAGAGTGGCCTCTGTATCTCCCACTACCATCTGTCAAAACAACAAATTGAGCAGGAGGAATTTTACGCAATAACACCCTGTTGGAACTGCTATAAATACAATCATCTAGCAATAAACTGTCCCCAAAAAGATAAGAAGCTCTGCTCCGAATGTGCAGCAGAGGGCCACACATTCAGAGAATGTAGTAATAAAGATAACCCCAAATGCCTGAACTGCAATGGGGACCACCGAACACTAGCAGCACGCTCTCCCATAAGGAAAGAAATAATCAGGCATCTGAGAGAAAAAGAAAAGACAAATAAGAAGATAGAAACAGACCCTAACAAGACATATGCAGCAATTGCAAAGCTGCAAGATACCACCTCCAAAGTACTGAAGAAAGCCAAAGAAAATCCCCTCATGCAACTTACATACCTCAATCTGAGCGAAGGATTACCTTTCACAATTCTAACCAGTATTATTCATACACACATCAACAACATTGCAAAACCAGGATCCTTTGGAAAAACGATCAGGGAAATGTTTGCTGCAAACAATCTGCCGGAGGTGAAATTTCCAGACTACGCCCCCTCAACAGAAATATTTAGAATTGTCACTGTAGAGGTATCGAGATATTAATGTTGTCTAGCACTCAGGATGGAAGGAAACTCTAAGGTGGTTTTCTTGTATAATATATAAGTTATATGATAGACAGTCTGGTGCTGGAGATGCCGTGTGGTGGGGTGCTGCTCAGTAGAAGACGTTCGGTGAGTAGCGTGTTGAAGGAGGTAGATGTGCAGGAGCTTCGTTAGAGAAGATGTTGCCTGTTGCTGGCCTCCTGGTTGAAATACATGTTAACAGCGTGGAGCTTGCTGGAGGAGGTGTTGCTTGTTCAGGAAGATGGGCAGAATGAATCTCAATGGAGAGACAGAGCTTATATACCCAGCAGCAGCCGCCAGTCCTCTATGAATCATGTTGGGAAAACCCAGAAAGTTGCCGGTGACTAGTTTCGTTGCTAAGCAACGGTAACATCTGGGGACAGCTCTCTCTTGGTTGCTAGGCAACGGCACGTTGGAATATGGTGGCAGGTGGTGGCTGTGGCTACGCAGTTGTAAGCAGTTGTAGGGGAGACGTCCACTACATCACCGAGAATAGCCTAGGAATAACCAAACCACAGGAGCACACAACCAAACTAGTCACAGAAGAAAACGTCATGGAAATAGACCCTATCAGTCAACCAGTTACACCACGCCACAAATCAGATTCCACAACTTAGCAAACAGAGAAACAACAACCTGCAAAAGCTGACCCAACCAAAGCGAAATCAAGAAAAGAATCCCACTCTGGCCGTCGTGCCCCCCCCCCCATCTTCACCAAGTGATGTGCAGCCAGCAGACCTAGGCAATGAGATCGGTATCCGCTTCTACTTAGTCAGCACACCACCTACAAAAACAAATGATAGACTTCTGCAGGAAATCAAGGAAGGCACAGTCAAATTCACCTACGAAGATATCTGGGTAGAAGAATCCTACATAGACCAATTGATAAATGCAGGACTAATAAACACCAAATATAACAAAATTGAAAGAGTAGATGACTAAGTTTAAGAAAATCAGAACCGGACTAAAGGAGGAAAGGAATAGACACTCGCCAGGAGATACACGAGCCAGCAAACACCCTGCACCAAGTTCTCGGGATCCACGACTACTCAAAACAAATCATTAAAGATAATTGAACACAACGTCCTTGCCTGGACTCTGACGAGGAAAACAGAACTTACTAACATATACAGCACAATAGACCCAGACATCATCCTTATCAACGCACATGGTCGGAAAAACAGTGACAAAATCAAGATCTTTAACTACCATGCACATCAAATGAACATACACGACGAACCACATGACGGAGTAGCAATAGCTATAAAACGCAACATACAATACAAAATCATTGACAACTTTCAAAGTAACTTTCTTGCAGCCGAAATAAATACAACAAGAGGCCCAATAACTATTGGAACTTCATATTTAACATTCAGAAGGCCAATATTCCCAACAGGGGACATCTTAAAACTGATGAGGCAAAACAATCCAGCATACTTCATAGGAGACCTCAATGCTAAACACACAACCTTAGGACACAATACTAGAAACCCAGGAGGAAAAATCCTCCATGCTCTCATCGAACACGGGACAATAACACACCTCGGGCCCGACTTCGCAACTTACGCATCAGCCGGTAACTCTGGGAAACCTGACATTGTTTTAACCAATAGGCATCACCATCTAAACGTAAATCTAAAAGCTGGACCCACAACAACCAGTGACCATCTACCCATAATAGCAACTCTATCCACATCCCGGATACAAATTCCATCAATCCCAAGATTTTCACTCAATAGAGCAAATTGGGAAAAATTTAAATCGGATCTTAGCAACAACGAACCAACACCACTGCACAACAAAGACACAACAGAGATTGACAAAACACTGGATACATGGTACATTGAAGTAATAACAGCAATGAAAAACAACATCCCCA
Organism: Homarus gammarus; assembly: GCA_958450375.1. NCBI lineage: Eukaryota > Metazoa > Arthropoda > Malacostraca > Decapoda > Nephropidae > Homarus > Homarus gammarus. Next base: position 2,481,242 of record CAUDMG010002591.1, read on the forward strand.
AAACAACATACCGTACATTACCACATGCACAATTAACATATGAAGAGAAAATGATCGAAACTAGATTCACCAATCTATTTGAATACACAAAAACATACGGGTGGAGCAATGACAACAGAATATTATACAGGAATCTAAAAGAAGAACTGAAAGACATAAGCTGATCAATGATTCACAAGCAGACTAAAGAAATCCAAAAGCATTCTGGAAAAAATAAAAAACCTAATGGGAACTAATTCGGAAGAAACTAGCTACATAAAGGACAAAAACGGTAGAAAGGCAACGGAACCACACGATAAAGAACCAATATTTAGAGAATACTGGAAAGACATATTCAGAATCAACGACGAAGACAATAGAAGCTTCTGCCAAGAAACAGAACAGGCAACTAGAACATATTTGAGCCAGAACACAGAGAAATGGAAACCTACTAGGAAAATCAACCTCAATTCATTAAACATTAATAACCCAATAATTGCTCCATTAACTCAAAATGATATTGAAAAAAACAATAGCAAGCTTTAAGAACAAAGCACCTGGCATAAGCCAAATTAATAAAATCGTACTACAAAACATTCCTCAGTCTATGATCGAACAGCTTAAAAATATATACAATGCCTCACTTGCAACTGCCTTCTTCCCTACCAAATTTAAAATAGCCAAAATCAAACTCATCCCGAAAGCAAGAAAGAACCATACCCAAGCAGAGAACTACAGACCTACCTCACTACTGGAAACACCCGGTAAAATATTGGAAAAAATAGTCAACCTCAGACTCAGAAATTTTCTAGACCAAGAAAACAAATATAACCCGAGACAGCACGGCTTTCGAAAAACATCGAGGAACCAACACAACAATAACACTAATATACGAATCAATTGCAAATGCTGCAAGCAACAGAGACCAATGCAATACAATTCTAAGAGATGTGTCAAAAGCATTTGATAAAGTCTGGCATGAAGGACTGAAGCTGAAAATAATCAAATTGGACATGCCTACCAATATCACAACACTACTATGCAATTTCTTAGACAACAGAAAGGCCAAATTAATCATCGACAACATCTAGGACAAACTTTCAACCTTCATAGTGGAGTTCCCCAAGGCAGCAATATATCGCCGACATTATACACTGTATACACAGCAGACATGCCGCAACCAAGGCAATCAGAATATATAGCATACGCAGATGATGTCACACAGATAGTCAGGTACCCCGGAAAAGCCAAACAAATGATGGCCATTAGAACAAGCAGAGAAATAGAGATAATAAATAACTTTGAACGAAAATGGAAAATAAAAACCAATGTCCAAAAACTTAAAATAATTCACATCGCAAAAACAAACCCCTACCCTATTATTGTCAACAACCAACAAATACCATATGCTGCCAACGGAAAAATATTAGGACTCAAGATAACCAGAAACGGAATAATCCCCCACATCAATGAAAGAATAGCTATGGCAAAATTACAACTTACAAAGCTCAGAAGATTCCGCCAGTTAAACACCAACACGCAATTGCACCTATACAAAGCACTGATCAGACCACACTTAGAATACCCTCCGATACCTCTGAACACAATCGCAAGAACAAATCAACTCAAATTTCAAGCAGTGCAAAATATAGCCCTCAGAAGAGCGGCTAAACACCAGCCACCATACACACAAACAGCACAAGACATACATACACAACACGGCATAGACCCACTCAACACCAGAATACACACCCAAGCAAATGCAATATGGGAAAAAATCCAGCAAGAACAGGATCCCATACTAAACCAACTAATTGAGGAAAACAACAACACATCGCACAGATGGTGGCCTAGAAGCATAAAAACTGATAACGAAGAACCAGAGCCTCTATATACACAATAAAAAAGAACCAAAAGATGGGCACAACTCTCCAGTCACACAAGGACCTGGAGGGACCCCACAAATAAACAAAGACCTAAATAGTTCACAAACATCCACAATAAAAAACTAATAACGAAAAAGATGGGGATCATCCCTCCAGTGCCACAAGGACCTGGAGGGAACCCCCCCCAATCATAATATGCCCCAAGGAAACATCAAATAGAACAATTTAGCTTAGCTTGGTTGAGACCGGCCTTTCCTAACCGCATGAGTCCTCTAATGCAGCACTGTTGACGGAAGACAAAAAACCCCGTCGCCGCAAGGTGGATAGCCCGCATGCTGTTAACCTCCTCCTCTATTTCCCACTTCTGAACTTTACCTTGTACTGTACCCTTCTTGCACCCTCAGAGCTAATGCTCTCTTCTCTCCATATCACCGACCCACCGACCGAAAGGCATTCTACCAAGAGCTCTGCAACACACAACACCTCTAAAGAAACTCCTGCACAGCAACTCCTCTACCACGCAGCAACTTCCCAGCACCAGACTGTTTTGTATATAATATATTTATATAGAGAAAACGCCATAGATGAGTTTCCCTTCTCACCTCCATCCTATGTGCGATTCAACATAATGAAACCCCACAATGGTGAACCCCGGAGACACGCACTCACACAGGATGGATGAGAAACAGATCACTCTCCCAGTCTTCAATCACAACATTGAAGACTGGCTACTCCACATGGAGGTAGCTCTCATCGGTTCAACAGCCACAGACGAACAGAAGTACATCGCCCTGGTCTGTTCCCTGCCCACAGAAATCGCCACACAAGTTGCAGAAGTCATCACTAAGCCCCCAGATGACAACAAATTCACAGCTCTACGAGATGCTCTCAACAGGCGATACCAGCGGCCTGACACCAGTCCCCTGCAAGACCTATCCGGTCTCTCTCCCGGCAACTCACCGCTTGCACATCTCTGGGCGAGATGCGGAGACTGAACTCCCTCCACACAGACAGGCTTCCTGACACTATCTTGCGCCAGCTTCACACTCAGAAGCTCCCTGCAGAAGTTCGTCTCGTCCTCTCAGCATTGGACTACTCTACTACCTCGGCGACCTATGCAGCCACGGCAGACAGAGTACACGAATACACTGCTGTGTGCCATGCTGCCACAGGTACAACTCAGTGGCGACACCATCACTTAGCTCCGGTCTCGTCAACCAGATCAACGCTCCTCAGAGAAGTAGTATCCCACCAGACAAACAAGACTTGAGGGCCCTGCTACAATCTCTACACCGCAGGAAGGACACCCTCGAGCAGCTCTGCTCCTCCATGCCTGCTGCTGCTCCTGTTCCTGCCCCACGCACTGTGTCCTACCGACCCCAACATCCCCCGTCCTGCCTCAGACCCCGCCGTCAGCCCCCAGCACAGTGTACCTACCTTCTGTTGGTACCATCAACGTTTTGGTGCTAACGCTAGACGCTGTGAGGCTCCCTGCAACTACACGAGGAAGCGACATTGACGGGGATTGGTAGACGCCATAACCTCCAACACTATCAAGCAGCACATCACACTCCTTACTTCTGACCTTGACCACTTCACTCCTGCGTCCCGTCACGACCTACTGCAAACACTACGACAGGCAGTTTCTGCATTCAAGGCTACTGCCCCACGCCAGCCTTCCCATCGCCCTGAACACATTCATCCCGCACCTCCTCCGCCTGTCTGCCCACAATTGCAACTTGCAGCACCACCTCGCCCACAACATTTCTGTGTACCCTCTTTTCATCCTCAGGTACCTAGTGTTCCTGATACGGACCCTGCTCCCGATATCTTGGTACCATTATTACATTTACCAACGTGTCTTACCCTTGAGTCATGCTACCACAGGTCAGAAATAAGACAGAAAGTACAGTAAAAGGTATAACTAGGGGTTTCTTACAGCCTTACAAAAGGGACACATTTGTTCACGTTTTTTTTTTTTTTTTTTTTTTTTTTTTTACGGGGATTAGCCCAACTGGGCACAGGTCGAACGACGCACAACGGGGCCTAGGGGGCGAAAAAATAAAAACGAAGAAATTAGAAATATAGAAGCTAAAGGTTATACAGTACTGTGTTAATCTACACCACGAAGTTGCCGGAAAACCAGCTTTTTAAAGTGAGACAAATTGTATAAGTATGGAAACATAGAAGAAAGCAGAGCATTCCACAGTTTAGCTGTGTGAGGAAAGAAGGAGGTACTATAACGGGTTATTCTAGTGTGACCGACATCCACAGAGAAATGGTGGGCACCGCAGGCAACACGTGTGTTACGAGCCCACGGCCTTGCCGGCGGTACACAGGATGCCAAATCCACCGAACATTGCCCGTTAAAGTACCTGTAAAAGAGAGAGAGTGAAGCAACAATGTGGCGAAGAGAAAGGGAAGAAAGATTATCATCTAACGAAGGAGAGTTGGTAAGACGAAATGCCTTTGATTCCACCCAATCTCACAGTTGGACAGAAGATGAGCCACCCCAGATATGAGGGCAGTACTCCAACTTAGGACGAATGAATCCCTTATAATATACTAGAAGCAACTGCCCAGGAGTGAAGTAGCTACAGCATCTGTACAGTATTCCCAACTTTCGGGAGGCAGCTTTAGCTATGTTAAGGTTGTGTGATTTCCATGACAAATTGGAGGAAATGGTGAGGCCTAGCATATCTATTTCAAAATTTGGCAGTATGATGGCATCATGAAATGTAATTAGTGGGAGATCATCTAATTTAGAAAATGTAATTGGTAAATACTGAGTTTTGTTACTATTGAATTTAACCAAGTTTCTTCCTCCCCATTCAGAGATGCTGCACAGATCCGCATTGATAGAAGTAATGATATCAACTCTAGAAACAGATCTAGTTTGAGAGTTAGGAGGAAGGGGAAAATGTGAAGAAGAGTGAAGAGTAGAATCATCAGCGTAAGAATGGATAGAATTAGTTGTAGTGTGAAGTAAATCATTGATAAAAAGAAGGAAGAGAGTAGGTGAAAGAACAGAACCCTGTGGGACACCACTATGGATCGGTTTTCAAGGAAGTTAGAGATTAGAAAAGAAAGTGGGGGAGAGAAACCAAAAGAGGGAAGCTTAGAAAGTAAAGACTTGTGCCATAACCTGTCAAATGCTTTGGAGGCCACGACGAAAGTTTCCCCATAATCCCTAAGAGAGGATGACCGAAGAAGGGTGCAGTAGGAGAGCAGATCACCAGTAGATCTCGCCTAGCGAAAGCCACACTGGTGATCTGACAAAACCCACCACCCACCACGAACCACCACTTACCATCCACCACTCACCATCCACCATCCACCACCCACCACCCACCATCCACCACCCACCATCCACCACCCAGCATCCACCACACACCACCCACCACACACCACCCACCATCCACCACCCACCATCCACCACCCACCATCCACAATCCACCATTCATCATCCGCCACCCACCATCCACCACCCATCATCCACCACCCACCATCCACAATCCACCATTCATCATCCACCACCCACCATCCACCACCCACCATCCACAATCCACGATTCATCATCCACCACTCACCATCCACCACCCACCATCCACCACCCACCATCCACAAACCACCATCCACCATCCACCACCCACCACCCACCATCCACCACCCACCACCCACCACCCACCATTCACCATCCACCACCCACCATCCACCACCCACCACCCACCATCCACCACCCACCACCCACCACAATCCACCATCCACCATCCACCACCCACCACCCACCACCCACCATCCACCACCCGCCATCCACCACCACCACCCACCATCCACCACCACCACCCACCATCCACCACACACCACCCACCATCCACCACCACCACCACCCACCATCCCACCCACCACCCACCACCCACCATCCACCACCCACCATCCACCACCCACCCACCATCCACCACCCACCACCCACCACCCACCACCCACCACACACCACCCATCACCCACCACCCACCATCCACCACCCACCATCCACCACCCACCATCCACCACACACCACCCACAATCCACCACCCACCATCCACCACACACCGCCCACCACCCACCACCCACCATCCACCACCCACCATCCACCACCCACCATCCACCATCCACCACCCACCACCCACCATCCACCACCCACCATCCACCACCCACCATCCACCACCCACCATCCACCATCCACCATCCACCACCCACCACCCACCATCCACCACACACCGCCCACCACCCACCACCCACCATCCACCACCCACCATCCACCACACACCACCCACCACCCACCATCCACCACCACCACCCACCATCCACCACCCATCACCCACCACCCACCACCCACTATCCACCACACACCATCCACCACACACCACCCACCACCCAACACCAACCATCCACCACACACCACCCATCACCCACCACCCACCATCCACCACACCACCATCCACCATCCACCACCCACCATCCACCATCCACCACCCACCACCCACCATCCACCACCCACCATCCACCACACACCACCCACCACCCACCATCCACCACAACCGCCCACTATCCACCATCCACCACCACCGTCTACCATCCACCACCCACCACTCACCATCCATCCATCCACCATCCACCATCCAAAATCCACCACCCACCACCCACCACCCACCATCCACAACACACCATTCACCATCCACCATCCACCACCCACCATCCACCACACACCACCCATCACCCACCACCCACCATCCACCACCCACCATCCACCACCCACCACCACCGCCACCACCCACCATCCACCATCCACCCTCCACCACCCACCATCCACCACCCACTACCCATCATCCACCACCCACCATCCACTACCCACCACCCACCAACCACCACTTACCACTCACCACCCACAATCCACCACCCACCACCCACCATCCACCACCCACCACCCACCAACCACCACTTACCACTCACCGCCCACAATCCACCACCCACCGCCCACCACCCACCAGAATGTTTGTTCAACGTCACCAAGTAAACAGCGTGACCACATTCCTGTAGCTCCCACCTACTGCCTACCTCTTACCTCCTGCATCCTACCTCCAACGTCCTACCTATTACCTCCTGCCTGCTACCTATTACCACCTACCTCCTGCCTCCTACCTCCTACCTCCTGCATCCTACCTCCAACCTCCTACCTCTTACCTCTTGCCTCCTACCTATTACCTCCTACCTCCTGCCTCCTGCCTCCTACCTCCTGCCTCCTACCTCCTACCTCCTGCCTCCTACCTCCTACCTCCTGCCTCCTGCCTCCTACCTCCTGCATCCTACCTCCAACCTCCTACCTCTTACCTCTTGCCTCCTACCTATTACCTCCTACCTCCTGCTTCCTACCTCCTGCCTCCTACCTCCTGCCTCCTGCCTCCTACCTCCTGCCTCCTACCTCCTACCTCCTGCCTCCTACCTCCTACCTCTTGCCTCCTACCTATTACCTCCTACATCCTACCTCTTGCCTCCTACCTCCTACCTCCTGCCTCCTACCTCCTGCCTCTTGCCTCCTACCTATTACCTCCTACATCCTACCTCTTGCCTCCTACCTCCTACCTCCTGCCTCCTACCTCTTGCCTCCTACCTATTACCTCCTACATCCTACCTCTTGCCTCCTACCTCCTACCTCCTGCCTCCTACCTCCTGCCTCCTGCCTCCTGCCTCCTACCTTCTACCTCTAACGTTCTACCTCTTACCTTCTACCTCTTACCTTCTACCTCTTACCGTCTGTCTCTTACCTTCTACCTCTTACCTTCCATCTCTTACCTTCTACGTCTTTCCTTCTACGTCTTACCTTCTGCCTCTTACCTTCTACCTCTTACCTTCTACCTCTTACCTTCTACCTCTTACCTTCTACCTCTTACCTTCTACCTCTTACCTTCTACGTCTTACCTTCTACGTCTTACCTTCTGCCTCTTTCCTTCTACCTCTTACCTTCTACCTCTTACCTTCCATCTCTTACCTTCTACCTCTTACCTTCTTCCTTTTACCTTCTGTCTCTTACCTTCTACCTCTTACCTTCTACCTCTTACCTTCTTCCTCTTACCTTCTGTCTCTTACCTTCTACCTCTTACCTTCTACCTCTCACCTTCTACCTCTTACCTTCTACCTCTTACCTTCTTCCCTTTACCTTCTGTCTCTTACCTTCTACCTCTTACCTTCTACCTCTTACCTTCTTCCTCTTACCTTCTGTCTCTTACCTTCTACCTCTTACCTTCTACCTCTCACCTTCTACCTCTTACCTTCTACCTCTTACCTTCTACCTCTTGCCTTCTGTCTCTTACCTTCTACCTCTTACCTTCTACCTCTTACCTTCTTCCTCTTACCTTCTACCTCTCACCTTCTACCTCTTACCTTCTTCCTCCTACCTTCTACCTCTCACCTTCTACCTCTTACCTTCTTCCTCTTACCTTCTGTCTCTTACCTTCTACCTCTTACCTTCTTCCTCTTACCTTCTGTCTCTTATCTTCTACCGTCTACTTTCTATCTTCTACCTTAATAAGCTGTTTCCACCTTGTAAGTTGAAGTAAGGAAGTGCATCTGGCTGTTAAGCTTTACTGCAACACGTGTTGTGGCCACTACTGAATCATCCTCCCCTTTCAGCAGTGCTTCAACACCCTGGCCCATTAATCAGACAAATGTTCTGAAATATCAGCTTTGGTTAACTGACCAGAATCATGAAGACAATCCCTTGCTACATTCCAGCTGGCAGTTGAACATAACATTTCATATAATAACCCTGTGATTATATGAAACTATTCTTTAAATCGTGTTATCAGGGCTCAAAGTAACACCAACTTGTATTAGCTCCTTTTTAATAGACAGTAGCACTATTTACCAAAGATAGGAAAGTGGACGGAAATGTTGTGCTCATTTGGTCCTAAAAAGTGCTGAGCCAAAACAATAGATGGCGTTTGTGTGCAACTCGTGTCGTCTGCGAAGACTATAGATTTTTTATGACACGTGACCGCGAAATTCATTTACTGTCAAAACGGCAGCAAGAGGACACCCGTGCGTGTTATGCTGCATAACAAAGAAAGATCATCCCCAATACTATTCATTCCCAAAGGATAAAGAAAGGTAGGAGCACAGTTTTGAATTATATACATACGATATGACAGGTATATTTATCATTATATTTACAAACAATGTGAAAACTCCCTGTAGGCAAAGTGGAATCTGATTTTTAAATATTATTTACAGGTACTTGTAATGGTCACAAGTACTGGGGCTTGAGTAACTTAAAGAAAAGAGCCCAGAAAATATAAGCAAAAACACCAGTTTATGCAGCCATCATTTTTCCCAAGGCAATTACACTGCAGGGAAAGCTTTATAACAATGCATGTCCAGATATTTACGTGAGCTTGTACTATAACATGTACAGTATATCAAATATTGCAAATAAATATGTTTGCATATGTATATGTCTATAGACTTTATTTCATGATTCACATTTATATATTTATATATTTTTGTGGAAAATACACTATTTACGTAAGTCCTTCACCCCCAAAATACTGACTGTTGCTTTTGATCCTAATAAAACAATGTAATATTTAATTTTCTAAAACATAGACAATGAGTTGGCATTGAGTTGACTTAAATGAATACCTGAAATAGGGTATTTATATGACTCACACATAAAATATGTAAAAATATGTTCCAAACATAAATAAAAATTAAAGGGAGTAACAATTCTTCCAGTAATTTATTATAACATAGCAAGATGAACTACTAATTTATGCATTTTATGTGTATTACATGGAGAAAATATAAAATTGGTTATACTGTATTAACATATCTTAAGCATATTTCATATGAAAAATTGACTAGTTAGCAACGTTAAATTATGATGCTCCGTATAGTGATGCGCCAGCTCAATAGATGGCACTGTCGTGGCTTTAGACCATACATCTTTTTTAATGGTAGGGATAGTAGCTTTCCTATCTTTCGTATATAGTCTTTGCCAGAATGTCACCAACAGTACATCTTTTACAATTAGACTATTAACTTAAAACTTCTTTTTATAAGTACATAATATTATATGATTACAAAATAATAGGAAATACATAAACCCAATATAATTCACATCCAATACAAGATTAACTAAATATTACAAAGTACATACACTTTACCTATCTCCTCCTTCCTTTCATAGAAAACCGCTCTTGCAACGGAGACTGATGCAAAATTAATATAGTACACATCTTAATATTATGCAAAAACACAGACATATGTAACACATGTCTGATGGCATCCGGGTCAACCAGAACTGTGCCCCTCCCTTGATCTCTGCTACCTACTCTGGGCTGCTCTAAGCCTGCACAGATGTGTCCCCGGATGAGCGTTTAACAGGAGCCCGCGACCACCTTCAGTGCCGTGTGTCCATGAAGCTGGTCTTGGTGTGGCTCACTGCTTTTGCTACAGCATCTTGGCTGCAAGCGTACTAGTACTTTGGTTTACCAGGATGAGTGGGGAGTGGGACAACCCGTTCTGTTTAAAACTCTATAACTCTATCAAACATAAAAAATCAACCAAAGAACAAAATTAAGTCTGACATAAAATCCACCAACAACCACACGAATGAATGTCAAAGGAAACTGCATGCAATGAAAGGGAAGAAAACCGACGTGGTTGGGCTCAGAACTGGAAGTCTAAGATAGGACCAATGTGAGGAGGAGCAGGTGAGATGGTGGAGTCACTGAGCAGTAGAAAGCTCGATGTCTGCAGTATGTAAGAAACAAGGTAGATAGGTATGGATCAGCAAGACCACTGACAGGAATACCTGGTACAGTTGCGGAAATGTGTTCTTAAACTCCCTGTGGTAACCTGTGTCTCCAAACAGCAACGTCACAGTAGTAGAATCAACGCTTATGAATGAATGGGTACTAGTCGTGTAACGACGGGAGTGATTGGTGGATAGGTGTGCCATAGGGCCATATAAGTTGGCCGTTTGGAGACACATGTTACCACAAGGGGATAGAAACATATTTCCGCAACTGTACAAAATAGTCTGGAAGGGTAGTGCCGAAAAGTGGGTGGAGAAAGTGTTAGAGGTGAAAAAGGGTGAATAGGAAAATTATGGTACTGAATATATTAGTAGGCAGCTACCAAAGATGGAGGTACTACCGCCTGGGAAGACATTGGAAGCATAATGTGTTATCAATGGTAGACCCTGCTGCCACATGGCATCAAAAAAATTGTGACCAAGTCTCAGGTTGCTGATCTAACTTTCTGCCTCATTTACACACAATTGCAGGGTCTCAAATGTTTCACTTACTATTAACAACACAACATACATATATTGTCTCTCACTTTTGATATTTTTGTTTCATTTTTGTATTTCTTTCTGGTTATTTATTATTACTATTAATAATAATAATAATAATAATAATAATGATAATAATAATAATAATAATATTATTGTCATTATTATTATTATTATTATTATTAATATTGTTATTATTATTATTATTATTATTATTATTATTATTATTATTATTATTATTATTATTATTACATTTTCGTCCCCCAAGCCCTGATGTGGGTCAGTGACCTGTGCCTGGGTGGGCTAATCCCCGTAAAAAAACAAAAAAAAAAAACAAAAAAACAAAAAAAACATTATGTCTCACCACAAGTTGTGCTAACTGAGGAAGAGAAGAACAAGAAGTGGGAGGAATGATGCATGCAATGTAGTGTTGCAGCTGGTGACGTAAATATTGATGTTGGTGCATGTACTGTAGTGTTGCAGCTGGTGACCTAAACATTGATGTTGGTGCATGTACTGTAGTGTTGCAGCTGGTGACCTAAACATTGATGTTGGTGCATGTACTGTAGTGTTGCAGCTGGTGACCTAAACATTGATGTTGGTGCATTAGGGTGTGTCATACTGAGGCGAATTTTTTTTTTTTTGAGTTTGAAAAATCGGCCCATGGTATTAATCATGTAGTTCTATGTGCAGAATCATGTGATATCTTCAGATTTGAAAAGTTTTCATTTTTTGCTAGGTAAATTTTAACTTGAAATCTTATGAAAATTCAGTATTCCCACCCTTTTACCAACACCACTAAATAGCTTATTTAAAGTAAAGTAAATGTATCAGGTTAATTTATTAGGATGAAAATGATCCAGAATAGTGAAATGGATGATCTTGACACATTTATTAAATTTAATATTCCTTTAGAAAACAAAATCATCAAATACAAAAACCGGTTTTACTACTACGACCCGGTGTTGCTGCACACCATAGAGAACATGTCTTTCTTGCTTCTGTTTCTACTCATCACCTCCCTGCTGACCACCTGAGCTCGGATGTAGCCTTCCCTCCTCTCCTGGCTGTACACGTGACTGCTGGCCTCGCTCACTTGCTGTACACAACGCTCTATACTCTGGGTGTGCGAGAGCCAGGCAGGGACATGCATGGGTTGTCCAGGAAAGCTCTGACTTGAACATTGGTGAGGCTGCAGGTAAGAGGGGGCTCACTGCCAGCCTGGATGTTATCCAGATCTATGAGATCAGTGAGGGTCTTGGCACCTAGATTGACTTCAGGAGTCTTCCTGACCCTGAAGGAATCGTCACCAACTGATTCGTCATGCCCAGATCCTCTCATAAGTCTCATATCCAAGATCTTTTTGACTGCCACTCTTCTCTCCTCCTCATCCTTACTGCAGAGCATTGTCTGCAGAACTGCCTCGGGATGAGCATACCAGGAAGATCTCCTCACAGTCTGCTCCACAATCTGAACAACCTTCCTTGGCTGACTCCTCAGGAGCTCAAGCTGGAAGAGAACATGCCTCGGACCTTCGGAGAACGATGACTTGACCTTGGTGTTGAACCAATTTGGCAAGTAGACACTCACGATGAATTGGACAATAAGTCTCAGGTTGTGAAGCTGGTTCCCTTTCAGTTTATGATGAGCGACCCAAATTCTGCAGAACCTGAGAGCCGTTGTGAGCCACCTAGAATGTGAGACTGGACCTATCTGCAGGTAAGCAAGTCTATCAGGCATGACCCCAGTTTTGATGGCACTGCAAATCATGTAACCATAGTACTGGTCAGTACTCAGGTCGTCAATGACAGTATGTGCAAGCTCAACGAGTGGAGGGCCAACTGTGATTTTTTCAAAGCTCGGATTTATTTCTAACTCAGTGGCAGAGTCCAGCATCTTGCCAAGAGGACCAGAACCATCTGTTGTTTGAAAGAGTCTTGCCATCCAGCTCCTGGATCAGATGTCTGAGTGGCAACTCGTTGGTGTGGAGGTCACAAACAATCCAGACCAGCTTCCTCCCAATCTTCCGCTCTATCCACTGTATGACCCCCCCTTGCCACCCTGTGTTCGTATTGGTGCTGTCCCCTCCAATGGCCTGCAGGGTCTGGTCTACGTTCCTCTCTCTGAGCCAGTTCACAATGTTATCTGCCACTATCTCAGCTGGTTTCCTGATGTCATCTTTCTCTGGAGTGAAATGCCACAAATACTTCCCTCCTGGTTCACTGCAGCAGGAGTAGTGTTCCTCCTTCATCATGGCAGGGAACAACTTGTCAGAATCTCCAACTTTCATGAACACTTTAGTGTCATCCCTTCTCCCATCAAAGAACAAACAATTGATTCCATTTTCTCTTATCCCCTTATCAAACTCCTCTTCTAGGTTACTGACAAGTTTCTCCTGAGCTCTCCTTACTTTGTTATGATCTATCACCAGGTGAACATCATCAGGTGTTATGAGACCACCGTCAATCCAGGCAGCTGTTGCTATCTCTGCAGTTTCTCCGAGACCAGTGTGGTGTCCCATGCTGGCCAGAGCTATGCTCGGGATATCTCTCCTATTTCGAATGTTATGCCTGGAAGGTTTGGGATCATTATTTTCTGGGTTAGGGACAAAGTCACCATTCTCCTGGTCAGCACTCGGATCAGCCATGGGGAAGTCATTAAACTCTGAATCAGCTTGACTCCAATCATCGGCCTTTTTTACCTCACCCTGGGCCTTCTCAAGTCTCTTTTCCTCGGCAACTCTTCTCCTCTTCTGTCTCTCTGTGGCTGCCTCCTGTCTCTTGGACTCCGGAATATCTTGGCTAGAAATCATGAGAGCCCCTATACTGCCAGTCTTCTCTCTCTGTGCTTTGACAAATGCCAGTTCGATCACAGGAATCTTCAGTTCACGCTTGCAAATACAGGAGATGTGGGCCTCGGATTTACAGTCACGATCGCATCCAAACTCAGGACAGAGTACAATTGGGCACTTGCAAGTAATTATGTCAAATAACTGGTCCAGTTGCTTGGCAAAGCTGTCCTTAACTGCAAGTTTTCCTCTCCCAAGAGAGATATCTCTTGCCTTTTCCCAACTGGCTAGCAGTCTCTCACTAATCTTCTTCTGACTTGTTATGACTGGAGGCTTGAACTGAGCGTTAGCCAGAGTGTACTGTGCCAAGACAGCTTTGGTCATATCACTGGCAATGTCTTTGTTTGTGTAAGTTCTTTGGTTCTTTTCACTGATTTGCCTGATTAAAACACCGTATCTCAAAGCATCTCTCAATGTAGGCAACTCCGACTTCAGGAGCTCTCTCCCAGACCCAAGATAGTGACTGAGATGGCTGGATTTTTGGTTCCTCGTCCTGACACAAGCAGCCATCGCAAATATTATCAACTTATAAATGCATCAGAATCTGAAACAGAAAAAAATATTGTTATTTGGGTTGTTAAAGAATGAAGTCAGAAAGCAATGTTCACTATTTAATTGTAATGCACTAATGCAGCTGTACGTTAGATTTTCGATAAATTTCAAGCTAAAATTTACCTAGCAAAAGGTTGCAAAATATTGAAACTGAAATTATTTTCTTTTTATATACACTAAAATCTACCAAAAAAGTGATGGGCCATAAGTTTTAGCTGATCTTCCCTCCTATGACACACCCTATTGGTGCATGTACTGTAGTGTTGCAGCTGGTGACCTAAACATTGATGCTGGTGCATGTACTGTAGTGTTGCAGCTGGTGACCTAAACATTGATGCTGGTGCATGTACTGTAGTGTTGCAGCTGGTGACCTAAACATTGATGTTGGTGCATGTACTGTAGTGTTGCAGCTGGTGACCTAAACATTGATGTTGGTGCATGTACTGTAGTGTTGCAGCTGGTGACCTAAACATTGATGTTGGTGCATGTACTGTAGTGTTGCAGCTGGTGACCTAAACATTGATGTTGGTGCATGTACTGAGGGTTAAGAAGGTGTGCACGGTAGAAAGGTCTACGGTATAAGATAAAGAAGGCTTGAGTTTGGGGAGGTAATGGACATGGTTGTACTGCATGAAACACTTTATATAAGAACAGGGTGAGTGGACTAATTACATGTGGGTCAGGTGGGACCAAAACACTAATTGGTTGCTTTCTCGCCAGGAAATCCGATAGGTAGGTTTTTAGGGTTTTATAGCGGAGGAAGAATGTGCCCTGCAGCACACACTGGTTATGTTTCACATGTTGATGGAATGGTGCAGAGAAAAGAAGTAATAGTATGTTACGAGGAAGTGTGCAAAATGTACGAACAGAATTAAAGGGAAACATTTTATTCAATGTAGCAAAATGTTGGACCAAATTTAAATGATGTTCTGCTGAGTGTGGCTGACTCGGCCGAAAGTGGCCAGAAGTCCCCCAAACAAGACAAGGCAAGTGGCTGACAAGCTGTGTGACTCCTCTCAAGGCCCAACATGGTGGTGGTACACTGAAGATGAGAGAGTAATAAAGAAGAAAGGCAGATTATATACGGCCTGGAAGATGGGTGGTGATAAGGAACACTACTGTGCCAGGAGGCCAAACATAGGGCCAGAAGAGAGTTACAAGGCTAAGGGCCATGGGCAAGATACGTTAGAGGATATGCTGAATAGTGCAGACACAAGAGTCAAGGTGTTCAGAAAAGACAGGCATATAATGAATAGAAACAAGGATGTTGTTAAGCAGTGTGTGAAAAACGTCCATAGTAATGTGGTTGTTGATAATGAGGAAATCAAGGATGTTTGAAGAAACTACTACAATCGTTTACTGAATGAGAAGTAGGGATGTGAGGGTACCTAGTAGGGTGTGTCAATTTAGGGGGTGAACTGGCTAAATTGAAAATCGAGTAATTTGGTAGCAATTTATTGTAGTCTTTAAGCATGCAAAACAATATTCTGGCATAAATTTTTTTTTATAATAAGTCCTACCTACATCAAATGGATTTTTAAATGTACATATTTGTGAATTTATAACATAACCAGCGTTTGCACACATGTTACTGTTTCAAGTTTCAAATTATTATATTTTATTATCCGTAGTCTATTTGAAAGTAACCAATGCCTTCATACTCTCTTTGCTTTGGTTTCTTGTCATCAGTAGTCTGCTTGCTATTTGTGCTTTGATGTAACCTTCTCGCCTCTCGTGGCTGTAAACATGGCCCGCTGCTTCTGTGACCATTTTCACACATCTCTCCACACTTTGAGTGTGGGAAGGCCACTTCGGCACCTGCATTGGAGTCACTTTAAGGTTTCTCAATTCTTGGCTAGTTAGACTTGTTGTCAATGGTGGCTCTAAGACTTCTAAACTCAAGTCAACCAATTCTGACAATTTGGTGGCATTGACGTTTATTGGGGGAACTTTTCTTGAATGAAACGAACAGTCTCCCAACTGGTCGTCATCTATTAGCGTTCCTCTAATCTTTAGAATGACTTCTACAGCCTCGGTTCGGAGATTGGTACATTGACTGCAAAGCATTGCTTGCAAAACTGCTTCTGATCGAGCATACCAAGCGGACCTTCTTGCTACAGGTAACACGATGTCCCTCACTACCTTCCTCTGTGTTCTTACTAGCTGCAATTGAAACAAAAGGTGATTGGGCCCATCCACCCACATAGGATTAAGTTTCACACTAAACCACTGGGGAAGATAAACTCCAATAATAAATTCAACAATTAACCTCAAATTCTTCAGCACTTTGCCCTTCAATTCGTGTTTGGAAATCCAAATCCTGCAGAAACGAAGAGCTGTAGTTAACCAACGGCTGTGACTGACAGGTCCAATCTCCAAGAGAGCCAATGACTGAGGCACTTCTCCTGACCTTATTGCTTGGGCAATACGATAAGCATAGGATTGATCTGTGCTGAGATCTTTGATGACTCCTTCAGACAACGCCGGAAGGGGAGGGCCAACTTCGACCTTTGGAAAGGTTGTATTTATTTCTAGTTGTGTTGCTTCATCCAGCATGATGCCAAGGGGACCTGACCACTTGTTGTTGCTCTTTGTAGGACCATCAAGTTCCTGGATGAGATGACGAAGAGGTAGCTCGCCTGTATGTAAATCACATACAATCCAAACAAGTCTTCTTCCTAGTTTTTTCTCTAAATGCGTCATTACACCCCCCTGCCATCCGGTGTTCACTGCAGTTGAATCTCCACCAACAGCCTGCAGTGAACTGCCAAGTCCTCTCTCCTGAACCCAACATAAAATATGATCAGCAATGACCTCTGCATGTTTCTTCCCTTCTACTTCAGTTTCGGGAGCAAAGTGAAACAAAAACCGACCACCAGGCTCAGAACAGACAGAGTAGTGTTCTTCTTTGATGAGACCTGGAAACTTTCTGTTCACTCCCTCTACTTCTAGCAAAACTTTTGTGTCATCTATTCTTCCATCAAACAAAAGACAGGAGAGCCCTCCCTCGCTTAAATCTTTTTCATGCTGATCAGATATTTCCTTCATTATTTTTTCTTGTGCTCTTCTAATTTTATTATGATCTATCACCAAAGATACATCCTCTCGGCTGATGAGGCCTGCATCTATCCAAGCGGCAGTTGCAATTTCTGCAGCCTCACGAAGTCCAGCATGGTGGCGAATACTAGCTAAAGCAATGTTTGAAATATTTCTTGTGTTGTATTTCATTTTCTTTGGTAAAGGTTCAGATGGCTCTTTGGAACTATCATCTGATGTTGCTTCCTGTTCATCAGAAGAACTATCAAAGAAGTGATAAACATCTTGACACAGCTCTTCCTCTCTTTGGATGGCTTCTTCACTCTTCATTTTCTTCTTTTGTTCCCTCTCTCGGATTTGTTCTCTCTTCTTGGCATTAGCAATCTGCTTCTTTGTTTCTGAATAATCTATTGAACCCATTTGCATACTTCCTTGGCCTTCTGCCTTTGTCCTCTGTGCCTTTATAAATTCAAGCTCTAAAACAGGGATCTTCTTTTCACGAGGACAACCACAATCAATGTGGGAATTATTTTCTCTCTTACCTGAGTGAGAACAGTTGGATTCAGAACATAATTGTATGGAGCACTTGCAGGTCAAAATGTCAAACAGAGTATCAAGTGTGTGCAGAAATTCATTTTTCCTGGCCAAGTTTCCTTTACCAAGTGATGTTTCAACTGCTTTGTGCCATAATTTCGTTAGTTTTAGCTCAATAGTTCGACACTGATTAATCACAGGTGGTTTGAATAGTGCATTAGCTTTTGTCCATTGATGCAGAAGAGGGACTATCATGTCATTTATGAGCTCTTCATCTGTATAGTTCCTTCTGTCCTTTGCATTTTTTTCTCGAAGAGTAACCCTAATCTTAGCATGTCTCTCACTGTTGGAAGTTCTGATACAGGAAGCTCCTTCCCTTTACCAACTAGCAGGCTCAAGTGGGTTGACAACTGACTTCTTGTCTTCAATTTTGACATCTTCACACTATCTGACAAATAGAAAAATATTTTAATGTTTCATAATTCAATTGTTGTTTCAAAAAATATCAATTTGTTTATCAAAAATGCTGTAACAGAAATAACATAATAATTTCTTAGAACATAATGTTTTATACAATGATATAAGTAACTGCGACAATCAATATGCCCTACTTACAATAATTAAAATGTAGAATTCGTCTGGTAGAGTAGGTGCAAGTGCAATGAGAGCAAACCACCGTCTATGATATCTAGAAGGAGAGTGAGCCGGGCGCCTTATCCTCACGCTTGGTACAAGTCAAAACAAGAATTAAACTGTCCCACACGGAGAGCCTGTTCATGTTCATGTTCTGACATGCATATTGTACACAAGCTATAGAACCATAAAATACTCCATAATCCATATGCTTTCATGAGATTAGTTAATATCAAGTGAATAATTCTAATCAAGTCTCATTAATTTGTTGAAATACTGATATTTGAAACTTTAAGATATAATTGATGTAGGTGAGGGTTATTTCAATTCATTTTTGTTTGCTAATCTCAAGTTTAGACATAAAGAGGCACAATATTTTGACTACCAAATTTGATTTTTAACATGTTGACAAAATTGACACACCCTAGTACCTAGGGGTAGTAGAACCAGTACGGGAACCGTGCCCAGGGACTGAAAGTGATGAATGGGTGAAGAAAGTTATTGACAAAATGGAGACCCGAATAGAAGCTGGAAGTTCAGGAATAGTTGTAGTACTGTGATGCTGAAAGTATCGGATGACATAGGCGTGTCAATGGTGACTGAAGTGACTAATGGAATCATGGTGGAATGTACTGTTCCAGACAACTGAAGGAAGAGTGTTATCAGGAATACCTACAAGGGTAAAGGTGATGCACTTGAACACAGGAACTACAGGGGCTTGAAGCTGTTAAGTCTGGCTGTGAAAGTTGTAGAAATACAGTTTGGTTTATGTCAAGTAGGGGGACTACAGAGGCAATATGTATGGACAGTACAAGAAAAATATCTCGGGACGGAGATTTAGTTCTATTTCCTGTTTGTAGACTTAGCGAGGGCATTTGATGGTGTACTATGTGGGGTAGCACAATGGGCAGTGAGAAAGCCAGGAATCGAGGAATTCCTTGTTGAGTGGTATGGCATTATGTGGAGGCATGATGTGTTCTGTTCCTGGGTGACATGATCACTGCTGGTGGGGGTGCTGAAGCCTACTCAGTTACAAGAGTCAGAAGTGGCTGTAGGAAGTTAAGGGAGTTGCTGCCTTTATTGACAGCAAGAGAACCTTCTCTCTGCATGAAAAGAAGAACGTATGTGGCTGGCATGAGAAGTATGATGTTGTATGACAGTGAAACATGGACAGTTGAAGATGATGGTATAAGAAGAGCTGCGATAAGTTGTAATGTGAGAGGTTGCCTCGTGATGACATGAGGTTATCCAATGTGTCTAATATTAACAGTAGGCAACAAGCTGATCATTTAATGTTAACATTAAGGTACGCAAAAATAACCGAACTATTGATATTTAGGCAGTGGTGTAGTGTTAAAAAATTAAGTGAGGGAGCGCAATTTGAAAGTGTTACTCAGATGGTGGGGGGCACTGGCGAGCGCAGCGAGCCCATACAACTGGGGGTCCTGACTGATTTTGGGGGGTCAAAAGAGGGGTTGGTGGGGGTGGGCATTAACATTGGGGACAATATCATTTATACCAATGCTTAACTGGCCCTCGCATAGGTCTAATCAATATATGTTCCAATTTTGGTAACAAGTGGTCCCATTGTGTCGGAGGAGTTTCGTGACAGACAGACGACGACAGACTGATAAGCTGATCTTCCCGGAGCCCTTTATCCTACTGTACTATACACGGGGACGATATTTTTACCCCCAGTTTTGATACCAAACCCTGCTAGGGTAGAGCTTGATATTGGTGATGTGTAGCTTATCATGATTCCACAGTCTCAAAGCAATACAATTTATTAAATACAATTTAAAAAATAATCTATTCAGGCTCACCTTGAACTTTTGTATTCCTGGAGAAATGTTTAACAGTGAGATCCTAGGACTTGGCTGTTCTCGTTTGTGTATCAGTTGCTGAACGATGACACCTAAGCCATTTGTGTACGTATAGTCGTTTGGTTTCCAGATTGGAATCGGAGGACCGTGAAGTTTAATAAACAAGAGATTGCTCACATGGTTGATTTACAGTCTAGACCCCGTTTCCGTCACGATAAGGTTCATGCTGCTAAAGCCTCGTTCGCATTCAGAAGAGCTGCATGGGATTACTTTTGAACATCCGATTAAAGGCTTCAGGTCTAGCGGAATATGTCGCTCACCGTTGTCTAGAAAGTCTCTGTATGCTGTGATTGATTTTGAAAATGGCAATCTAAAACATTTGCAAAGGGACTCTATTTCATTTTTTCCGAATCATGGATTTATCTCAGCTGGCCACTTATCGACTTCTAAGATACCCAGCTCAGAAATTATGTTTGGAATGGAGTCAGAAGTTGGTGGTCGTGACTTTGTTGATTCATGGGAAGAAGTTGATGTGAATAACCGTTGTTTCATATTGCTTATATTACTGGTTAAGAACTGACCATGATTGATTGAGACATTCTTGTTGTTATCTGTCAGTGTCCTAAATGACATTTTCTGCTTCTTCGACTTTTTACCCTTGCGTTCCTTTATTGCTTCTAAAAATCATATGCTGCGACGAATTAACTTGTCCGCATAAACTATAGTAATATCCCTTTTCTGTAAGGACTCAGAAAGAAGATATAATTCAAATAATACATCGTACATAAGTGCCAGATCAAGGAGAAACTGTTTTGATGAAATGTGTTTATGAAGCCCCCTGAAGGCACACTGGTCAACTTTTGATAAATTTTTATCAGTGCCACTGCCAACATGCTCAAAATGATAACACAGAGATGCATAGTCATTCCACACTGCTGAAACAGTTCTGAGGGAACTTGAAACCCATCTAGTTCCTAACACTCTTCCAATTTTTTTTCATTTGTTCATCAAGCTTAGATGCACACTGTTGAATTTCTCTTTGGCTCTTAGGATATTGACTGTATAAAGAGTCCAGTTTATCCATAAATGAACGAAAATTATTAACACCATATTCTTCAGAAATTGTATCTGCAACTGACAATTCCAAGCGATGATTTAAGCAATGCCATACTATAATATTAGGGTACTTCTGCAACAGTCGTTGAGCCACACCAGAATTTTTCCCCAACATTACACTGGCACCATCACTGGTAAAAGCAGTAAGATTGTCCTGAAGATAATCATGATCAAACCCATGCTCAGCAAAACAAGTAAGTAAGTGTTCGCTTATTGTTTTTGCTGTTGTATCAGGTAATTCTAGCAAATCCAGGAAAATAGAATGTGGATCATCTGACTTGTTAGTTTCACATTTCAAATAGACTATCAAAGTAGTTTTGCTACTAAGAGTGGTGGGTTCGTCTATTAGAATGGCTGTTTTTCCTTTTATTTCAAGGATGCGTTTGCTGACTCTTGATCTCATTCCTTGTGCAACACGGTCAACTATATTTGCAGCACTAAATCGTGAACGCAATCCTTGTGGAATGTCTGTGCCATTTAATTCTTGCAATTGCAACAAATCAAAATGGTCAGTATATGGTTATCATTTTTGGCTATATAATATGCAGATCTAAATATTTTGCAGGTAGTATCTACTTCAGATTTATTTAAACGGTCCAAGATAGTTTTAACTTGTCGTTCCCTTGCACTATGAAGAATTTTAACAGCACTGATGTGTGACTGCGACTTTGAATTAAGCAAACATTTTTTCTCAAGGATGATAGTTGGACTGATCTTGTGCTGCCGTTGAAAGAAACTGAAACTGAACTAGAGCATGCTGCACATCCAATTTTTTCGGACCCACTCACAAGCCACGGGTGAGCCTTTTTCTTTTCTTCCCACATCTCAGCAGTCCAAATTTCAGGCCATGCAGACTTAATTATATGTTGTCCTGGCAGTGTCACTTCACTGGAATATGACACACCACTAGAAGTAGTAGCTTGTGAAATTACTTTTCCTCACTCAATATCACTTGAGGAATCACTTGCACAAGTTGCCCTTTCTTCTGTGTGTTCTATTACTTTATTTTTGTGAAAAATGATTGTATGGATGCTTGTTTACGTTTTTCACTAATTTTTTAAGGGTACAACGTTTGATTAAATAAAGATTTTTTAAAATTTGGGGTAAACCACAAAAGCCTACATCACTCCCATTGAGCTTCAGTTCTCAGAACGCCACTATGTAATTTCACCAGTTCTGTCAACATATACAACGGTACAATAATAGTCTTCTAGAGTTCCACTAGTGTCAAGACAAGTGCGTGCATTTTCTAGGTGACTTGGTGAGAAACTAAACTGGCATTCCGACTCAGCACTGCAGGTCTGCAGCAGCGTCAGCACATTGCGCTGAACAATGCTGAGTATGCCAGAGTTTTCGGAATGCACATTATTTTAAATATTTACAAATATTTCTGCTGCTTATTAAGAGAATATATAAAACAGACAAACTAATATAAGAATCAAACTATTTTTAAATTTTTACCAGATTTAAGGTATTTGGCAAACGAGACCACTAATGTCCAAGTGAGGGGAGAGGCCGCCGGCCTGTAAGAAATGGGAGGGAGCTGCTATTATTTTTGTGAGTTTTTTATAATTAAGTAATGCGACGATGCAGCAAAATCACAATGCCTCAAAGTTTATAGGCTAGCTCTTACCTCAGCTGAAGCAAAGAAACAGTTAATGATTCTTTCTCCTCTTTCTTTTAGGGGTGAAAATAAAAAAAATCTTTACATTAGAGAATTGTATGTTTGGATTTATTTGAAATAGTGAGGGAACGCCGTTCCCCCTCCCAAACAAAGTAAGGGAACGCCGTTCCCCCTCCCAAACAAAGTAAGGGAACGCCGTTCCCACGCGTTCCCACAGCACTATACCACTGTTTAAAATTCAGGTTAGGTTAGGTTAGGTTTTTACACATGGTGACATAGGCTCGAATGCCTTTGATACATGTTATGATATTTTTATATATAAACCTAACTTAACCTAGCCTAACATATCAACAATCGGTAATTTGGCCTACCTGGTGCTAACATTAGGGAGATAGCTAACTTGGGATGCCCGACATTGGACTTTACACTGTTTGTATAACTGCACTTAGCACATTACGTTTAGAACTACTATCTACGTGGCTTTTCAATCAATGTAAACTTGTTTGACGATATACAGAACATCTATCTAAATATTTATTTCGTACCATACAGTACATTCCCCTGTTCATTCATTCACTCAACATTTACCCATTCATGAGTTACGAGGTGAAAGATGAAAGGAGGAGGAAGTGTCGTTTCAACACATGTGGTCTTTAGCGCGTATTTATAGTTTCATAAATACTGTGCAATAGTCATTAACATTTTTAAGAGAGATATACCTAAGAAACAAGAATGAGTAGGACGAGATGGGGGAAATAAGGAGGAGGAGGAGGAGGAAGCCAGGCAGTAGGTGGCGCTGTTCACCCAGCCAGACCCAGGGGCTAGGCAGGCGGCCTGGCGACGTCAGACGTCAGTGTGGGCGTGACTCTTGTGTTGTGTGGACGTATTCGCTCGCGCTCCTTCACTCTTTCCCTACACCAGGATTAACATACAGTGTAGTATCGTCGCCTCCACTGTCTCAACCCTACTTTGTGAGTGTTAGATTAACTAGTTAACTTTGTCTGTTAGAGTAAGTTAGTTAACGTGAGTGTCGCATTAGCTTGTTACCTCTGTGAGTGTATTGGAATATTTATATTATACTATATTAAGAGGTAATAACTTCTCTAATAATATCCACATTTGGGGAAACAGAATTTAGCTTGTGAATCCCTGGTAATAAAAATATCATTAAGAAAACACGAACAATGAATTTTACGTAGGTGGTGGAGGTTGTCTGAAAATTTTGATCTTTTCATGTTCTCATTGTCGCGAAAACTATCGCGATATATGTACATTCGGGGTCAAAAGTGTTGAGCTCTTAGCAATATCTGGCATCTACTTCTGTGTTATACATATATGATTGGGATATGCTAATAACACTACTTGTCATCACATATTATGCCTGAACCACAAAATGGGATAAAAGTCTTCTTAATACCTAAGATCTTCGGGTACTTACATGCCAAATACTGTCAAGCGTTCAAGGCTTTTGACCCCGACTGTACATATAACTAAATATTTATTGATTAGAACTTAAAGTAGTATGTAACCTAATAATCCTAGTTATTCAGAGAAGCTAACAAACTAAGTGTTTAAATATGCCGCGAAATCACTAGGGAGAAAGAAAACGTAATTAGCAGGAGGAGAAAATTTTTCTTTAAACTACGATTTGCTTAATTACCGAATTTAATAGAAAAAACTACTTCCTAATGAAATAATAAGTTTACCAAATTAATATAAACATTTATAATTTATATTTTATGAGATAATTCAAATAAGGCCTAAGACATTTTCCTGCGAATTCAGATGAGCATTAACCCTCGGGCGAGAAAGACTTGTAGGGGTATCTATATATTAATGTTGTCTAGCACTCAGGATGGAAGGAAACTCTAATGTGGTTTTCTTGTATAATATAAGTTATATGATACACAGTCTGGTGCTGGAGGTGCCGTGTGGTGAGGAGCTGGCCAGTAGAGACGTTCGGTGAGTAGCTTGTTGAAGGAGGTAGATGTGCAGGAGCTTCGTTAGAGAAGATGTTGCCTGTTGCTGGCCTCCTGGTTGAATGAATGCTGGACAGCTAGGAGCTTGCTGGAGGAGGTGTTGCATGTTCAGGAAGATGGGCCAGAATGAGAGTTGGTTGGTGAGGAAGCTCAGGGAAGGACAGCTGGTGGGTCGCCATGCTCGCTGGCGGGAGCGAGGACCGCCAGGCAGGCGAGGAGATGCGAGGGCTGCCAGGCAGCGGCGGCGGAGGAGGAGGTGTTGCTTGTTGTAGAAAAATGGTCAGAATGAATCTCAATGGAGAGACAGAGCTTATATACCCAGCAGCTAGGGAAGGCGGCACATTGGAATGAGATACGCAGTTTGTAGGGGAGACGTCCACTACAATACTCCCCCTTCCCTCCAGGCGGTGTAGGAGACTTGTTGTCTGTAGAGTTGCTTAGCACATGTGAAGAGGCGATGCCCAGGGACTCCTTGAAGGGCAAATGATGCCGTCTTGCAGTAGTTTGTTGAATTCTACTTTGGCTGTGTACAGGAGCTCAGGGCGCAGGCGGCGAGGGCGTGAAAAGACTGGTGGTCCTTTGGTTTCGATGTGGTGGAAAATTCCCGACGTAGGTGGTGGGGGTAGGGAGACTCGGGGTGAGAAAAGCTCCTTGAATTCGTCGAGCAGGGAGGAGAACTCGTTGGAAGGTGCAAGACAGGTGATAGTGTCCGTGTGTCTGGCACGAGAACCCTGGATCTTGCGTGCTGTAGGCTCATGGATGAGGCATAGATAACTTGGTTTGACGCCGAGCTTGTGGAAGGTGAGGAAGTCGAAACCAAGGATGGGTTGAGACACGTCTGCCATCACGAATAACCAACGCAGAGTCTTGGGCAGACCGAGGTCTAAGGCGAGGGTGCGTACGCCGTAGGAGGCGATGGAGGTACAGTCGGCAGCGAACAGGTCATACGAGGGTTGCTTTGACTTGTCTCGTAGTGAGGGAGGGATGAAGCTGACCGATGAACCGGTGTCGATGAGGAACTTCTTGCCGGAGGTGCGGTCGGTGACGCGCAGTAATGAGACGCCTGGAGGGACGGAGGCTGAGGCGTCTACCAGCCTCCCGTGTTGCCGTTTCCCGAATAGGTGCAATAGGGCTCACAGTTTCGAGCATTGCGGCCGAAAGTCTGGTGATACCAGCAGAGGGTAAATTTGTTGTGCTGGGGGTTGGCTGCTGTGTGTCGGGACTTGTAGGGCGTAGTGTGTGAGTCAGGAACCGGCGCAGCAGCGGGTATGGAGGAGCAGAACTGCTCAATGGTGTCCATCCTGAGGTTCAAAATTTGCAACAGGTCCTTGATGTCTTGTGAGGTATTGCTCGGCTGAGGGGTGTTGACCCGGCTTACAAGTTCGATGGTAGGTACTGGTGTGACCGTGGAGGCAAGGGGTGCAGCAGCGCACTCGTTAAAAATTCTATCTGCCGCGGTTGCATATAGTAGTTCCGGTGTCGTAGAGTAATCTACTGCGGACAGGATGTTGCGTACTTCTGTGGGTAGCTTTTGTGCGTGAAGCTGGCGCAGGATAGAGTCGGGGAGTCTGTCTGTGTGACGGGAGTTCAGCCGACACATCTCCTCCCAGAGACGTCCCGGGGTTGAGTTCCCGAGGGAGGTAGAGGATAGATCTTGCAGGAGATTGGGGCTGGTCTGTTGATAACACGTCTTCAAGGCAGCCCGCAGGGTAGCGAATTTGTTGTGATCTAGAGGGTTGGAAATGGTGTGTGAGACCCGCGTGGCCACTTCCATGGGCAAGGCACAGAGCAGGGCGCAATACTTTTGCCCGTCGGTCGCTCGTGAGCCGGCGAGGGCTGCTTCCACATGGTCAAGCCAGTCCTCGACGTTGTGGTTGAAAGTCGGCAGAGAGATCCGTCCGTCCTCCATCCTGTGTGAGTGCTTATCTCCGAGAGTCACCATTGTAGGGGTATCGAGATATTAATGTTGTCTAGCAGTCAGGATGGAAGGAAACTCTAATGTGGTTTTCTTGTATAATATAAGTTATATGATAGACAGTCTGGTGCTGGAGATGCCGTGTGGTGAGGAGCTGGTCAATAGAGACGTTCGGTGAGTAGCTTGTTGAAGGAGGAAGATGTGCAGGAGCTTCATTAGAGAAGATGTTGCCTGTTGCTGGCCTCCTGGTTGAATGAATGCTGGACAGCTAGGAGCTTGCTGGAGGAGGTGTTACGTGTTCAGGAAGATGGGCCAGAATGAGAGTTGGTTGGTGAGGAAGCTCAGGGAAGGACAGCTGGTGGGTCGCCATGCTCGCTGGCGGGAGCGAGGACCGCCAGGCAGGCGAGGAGATGCGAGGGCTGCCAGGCAGCGGCGGCGGAGGAGGAGGTGTTGCTTGTTGTAGAAAAATGGTCAGAATGAATCTCAATGGAGAGACAGAGCTTATATACCCAGCAGCAGCCGCTATGAGTCATGTTGGGAAAACCCAGAAAGTCGCCGGTGACTGGTTCCGTTGCTAAGATACGGTAACATCTGGTTGGTTGCTAGGGAAGGCGGCACATTGGAATGCGATACACAGTTTGTAGGGGAGACGTCCACTACAGACTGTTAACCACAAGAGACTATGCGTTCTAATAACTTCTGTCAACAGAGAATAATTCCATTTAATTTTATACTATTGTACATATCAACATTGAATGGAAGCATGAATGTCCAAACATCTAAAAAATCCATCATGGCATAAACTCGACACCAGCCTCGTGGTCCAGAGAGTCCCGGATTTTTTATCCATCTAAAAGATAATAAAACCCATATACTATATTTTTTTTATATTTCAGAGTATGGTTATAGACTATCTAAATCTGATTGTGTATTGTCACTGGTGTTAGTATGCAGTACAATTCAGTTGGGGCAATGTTTTGGCCAAATCATCTATGGTGGCGTAAAGATCACTGGAGTTATAACATGTACTGTATTATTGAGGCGGCATACAGCAACATCGGTCGTCCATAACTGTTAGTAACACCAGGATATACCATTGAATTAATGCATAGACTACTCCCATTATAATTATTAAACAACAATCATGTGTAATATATCGGAGTTTTGATTGTGTAACCGTGGTAAGTTTATTACCTGCAATTGAATATGGTCTTGTGTTTTTACTTCGTATCTTACCACGAGCTCCGCAGTCCTACCACCAGTTTGTGCGTGTAAACCACTATTCCAGAATTCCTGACACTCTTCAAGATATTTGCGTTACACAGTTTCGCATGGCAATTTTTGCTTCATGAAGTGCAGAAATTATCAGAGATTAACACAGAAAGTTTATTTGCTCTTAACATATCGTGATATAAGTACAGCAGATTAAATATCAAAGAACTGCAGTGATTCTATTGGTGTCCATCCGCAAACCAATTGGCTGCCTTGCTACAAACATACCCCAATGCCTTACTTGCTAGCAGGGTTGGCCGATTTAAACCAATGGCTTAAACCAAATGGTCTAAACTCCAAACCATGGTTTATTTTTTTTATCATCACCCTTTTTCTTGGTTTTAATAAACTTTTTGTTGGTTTTTATTATTTACAGTTAGTTTTAATGATTTAGTTATAGTAGCGTTACGAAATCCCTTTCGCCACTTACAAGCCTCCACCGCTGGTTACCAACGGCCAGGTCGTATGTACAGAAGCAGTAGATATCACTAGTGTCGTTGAATTACCTCTGGCTGTCCCGCCAGTCTCAAGTAATTTCTCGACGATTACTAACAGTGTACAGACAAAACAACAGGCAGGTGGATTGCCACCAGGTAACAGAAACACACTTGTGAACTGTAGTCTTCTCGAATAATCACCAAGTCTTCACACAACCATCCACATGGTATGTCTTCACAGCTGGATTTCTTACTTTGAATGTAAACAGTCGGCACACTACCAGTGTGCACCCACTAAAAAATTATTCGGCACTCTTACGGCGTGATACAGTATGACACGGGTGCCGAATAATTTTTTAGTGGGTGTACAATTCCTTAATATTTTCACTTTTTATTGCTCACAACAATTCCACAATACTTGAACAAAAATTATCTTTAGTTGTAACTCAGCTTTTACTTCACACTGGTGATAATGAAGTAAAGTGGCAAATGACTTTGCCATGAGAGAGGAGAGGAAAGAGAGAATGAAAGAATAAAAACGGAAAGTAAAGTAGTAGAGAGTAATAGCAGGTGAGCTACCCACCTAGCTGAGTCGAGGTGATTGGTTTAGGTGGTGGCTTCAGGTGAGGCTGGGGGGGCATGCTAAGCTAGCTAGACATTCATTTGTGTAATGTGTGTTAATTTATGTTAGTTAAATGGTGGTGTTATTTGTTCATATGGTGGGTCTGGTTCTTCTATGTTAGCATGGAGGCTCTTGGGCCACCAGCTGTGTGTTCTTGTGGTTTCTTCTTCTTTTAACTGGGAGAAGATTGGGTCCTCCAACTCTTCAAATTAACTCCAAACTCTCTTAGCTTGACTGTGTGTACGTGCGTTCAGTTGTTCGATATTGTATAGTTCATGAAGTTCTTGTATTTTGGTGGTGTATGGCGGGAGATGCTTTGATGCTCTACGGATAGCTCTGTTTTGTACTGCTTGAAGTTTAAGTTGACTGAGTGGTATTGGTGGGTATTCCAGGTAGGGGCAGACAAGTGCTTTGAATAGGTGTAGTTGAATGTTGGTGTCCATTTCGCTGAATCTTCGTAGTTTGGCGAGTTGTGATTGGGCAAGGATTTTGCGTTGTGGTAAGTGTTTTGTTATGCCTGCTCCTGTTATTGTGAGTTCCAGTAATTTACCTTCGTTGGAGTATTGTATAGGTTCGTTGTTGACTGTGATTGGTGCTGGGTTTATTTTGGTAATGTGAATGATCTTTAGTTTCTGTGTATTAGTTTGAATTTTCCACTTTTTTTTCATAATTATTTATTTGCTTGATGGAGTGGGTTGTTTTTAGTGCCATCATCTGTTTGGCCTTGTCTGGATATCAGATGATGTGGGTTACGTCATCGGCATAGGCTATGTATTTACCATGGGCAGGAGGTGGCATGTCCGACGTGTATGTCGTGTAGAGTGTTGGCGAGAGGTTACTTCCCAGTGATACTCCGCTGTAACTTATGCTTGGGCCAATGTGGTTGCCAATGATGATTTTAGCCTCTCTGTTATCAAGGAAGTTGCAAAGAAAAGAAGTAAAGTTGTTGGGAAGTTCTTGGGTGGTAATTTTGTATTTGAGCCCAAGGTGCCAGATCTTGTCGAATGCTTTTGCTACGTCCCATAACACTACGTTCCATTGATCTCTGTTGTGCATTGTGTTGGCTATGTTTTCGTAAATTAGGGCTATGGCAATATGGGTTCTTCTATGTTTTCTAAATCCGTGTGCTTCCTGGAATTGTATTTCTCTTCAAGTTCGAGCTGTATTCTCAGTCGGTGGTTCTTGATATTTTCCAGGACTTTTCCCGGTGTTTCTAGAAGAGAAATTGGTCTGAAGTTTGATATATGTGAGGGGGATTTACCTTGTTTTGGTAAAAGTCTGATGCTCGCTGTTTTGAATTTCATTGGGACGTAGCCAGAGGCGACTTGACTAGGCAGCTGGTTGCCGCTTATATACCTCATTAGACGCACCCATAACATCCTAGCACCATCCAGACATGTTTGGGAGATTCTAGAACGTTCTACGCTGATCGAGGCTTACAATAAGTAAATCATAAAAAAGATGATGCAATTCATTCTAGAAAATTCTTACATAAGTAATACATCAATGTATACTAGAAAATCTCCCAAAACTTGCCAAAATAACTGTTGCTTGGAAAAGAAAATAATCAAATCACCAAGTTCATAAGAATTATAATACCAAATAATGCCTCGGCATAACAGCAGATTAAAAAGAACAGAAAAGAATTGTGGGAAGTAGTATACAGTATGTGTATGAGGTGGGAGAGAGACTGTTACATGAAGTAAAAACATTCTTCTGTATATGAGCAGCAGGGCAACAGTAAGAGTAAATAGGAAAGAAAGAGAACCATGTGAAATGTGTGGGAGCTGACAGGTGTAAAGGCCTGGAACTTAGTGATAGAAATCCCTTGCCAGCCTAATGAAGATCTTATAAGAGGAAAGTCAAGAACCATGGTTTTCTGAGTGATAACAAATAACCGTAAGAGATTGACATCTCTTTACTATGAAAATAACACAAAACTCTGACACCGCTCACACAAACCTCAAATAACAATTAATGGAGTCAAACAATTAATGGAGTCAACAATTACTGGAGTCAACGATTAGTGGAATCAAACAATTAAGAGAATCAAACAATTAATGGAGTCAAACTATGTATTATGGCGTGACAAAATTTGTTTAAGAAGGGTAAATCAAACTTTATAAATGAACAAATCATAAGTCCTTTCAATAAACTATAATGTACAGGAAAAACACAAAACATTATTAATGTATTCCTGCATTTTTTTAGAACTGAAAATTATAAATTATAATGGTGCCTGCTCCTTGGAACAATCCAATAAAATTTTAATTAAGCTATACTTTGAAATATTAATCTTGAAAGGAGAAATACAACAAAATATTAAGCAGGTTTTAACAAATCATAATTCATACTAACTTTGCTCTTTGCTGTACAGTACTGGAGGACAAAATTCTCCTGTCATCTGACTCTTTTAAATTAGAATCTTTGTTCAAAATTTTATGAAGAAATACCAGTTTCCCAGCCTTCATTATTCCTAATCTATTTCTATGTTTTAAATGTATCAGTCCAAAACGGGAAAGTATTCGTTCTACACTGGCACTTGAAGCGGCTGCGGTCTGCAGCCCACAAGCATTCTCTATGTATGTGACGTCATCAACCTTGCTTGTTAAGGCACGCCACCAAGAACAAGGAGTAAGATGAGAAAGAACTGATGAGTCAAATAAATAGGTCTTATTAAAGGGATCTGCTTTAGCTCTCATTATAAGTATAATGGACAGTAGAGCCTGGCAAGGTTGTAAGGCTCACCAAGTGTTCTTGGTAATGGGGATCCAATAAAATTGCAAGATGACAATCAGTAATTGCTTGATCATATTTTTTCTTTGCCGTCTGTAATTCCTTTTCAGGAATAAGTAGCTGTTCAAGGTCATGCATTAAATCTTTCCAAATTTTCACCTCTTCCCCTATTTTGCATTTGTCATTTTGAAAGGGCATTTGATGCAGGTTTAGGATGTATACTAATTCTTGTTCAATGTTATTAATGTTTATGTCCATAATCTTAGGTGAGATTGACTCAAGAGAAATAGAGGCTAATATAGGCCAATTCTGAAGGTATAATTCCAAGCAACGAAACACAGAGATCCATCTTGTCTCCACTGGCATTATGAGTTTTATACTGCCTGCTTCTTCGTATCTGGCTGTTGGAATATGAGTATTCCTCACATGCTTCACTATTTGTACAACATGCGATTTTATGTTTGGAATAACCAAATCGTGAGCAAGCAGGTTGGCAATGTGTGAAGAGCATCCATGTTTTAAAACTGCAATCTAAATCTTTCTTCAGCTGTTTACACATGGCTTCTATGTTTACAGCATTGTTTGTCATCAGACTACGCACCTTGAGAAACTTCTCCTATTACTTTGGTTGAAAGACCAGTTAGATATGTCGCATCATGCTTTTCACCTGATATGTCAACTGTTTTAACGAAGGAACTTCCTGAATTTTCACAAATAACCGACACGCACACAGAGAAGGTTCAGTATGGACATTGCTCCAGCCATCTACATCCACTGATACTGTCTTACCCTTCAAATGAGTTTTGTATTCCATTATCTCTTCATCATACACCTTATTTAAAGTTTATTCGCCTACTTGTTTTCGTGTGGGTAATTTATAACTGGACACATCAGTTCAGCAAATTTTAAGAACTGAGGATTGTCTATTGTTCTAAAGCTGTTTTGTGATGTAAATAAAAACCTGTCTAACTGCATATCGAGCTTCTTTTCTTTCTTTTTTTAATTTTCGGAGGTTTAACCACAAATCTTCTCCAGGTGAATTTTTTTTTCCATTTTTTTTGGACTTGGCCTGTATGTTTGGTAAAGTAACTGACCCTGTTGTTCTTTTCAAGTTCTTGTTTAGAGTGTTAGGAGGACCGAAAAATTTGTTATCAACATTTTGTTGTATGCTGTCACAACCATTGCCTATGATGGTTTTTACATATTACTTGGCATCCATTTCTTCTTTCTACATTTTTTCTTTAAAATTTTTTCTAATGTAGTCAGGCTTTCTGCTTGTCATGTTTATGAACACTTGTTAATATTTCACACCTACAGATTCAATTTGCTAATTAACAATTTACATTTTAGTGTCAAACTGTCCTGTAGGAAAGGAAAAAGAAAAGAAAAATGCAAGTTTCGAAGCTCGAATTATTAATCAATTAAATGTATTAAATTTGAAGAGCATTAGTTAATAATTGAAGACACATGACTAACTAGTACAGTACACATATACCAGTATATTTTTTCCCACAGTACATTTCAGTTGTTTACGATGCTTAGTGCTCAGTTGCTCACTGTAATGAAGGTTAGCAACTGGTCTGTTTCAGGTGAATACAACCCTGTTTGCACTCAATATTGACGAATTCAGGCTGCTCGGAAGTTCAAGTGTCGAATTTCTTGTTTTGGTAATTATTGACGATTGACCAGCCGCCGATTATTTATAGAAAACGATTTTAAAAACGCTCCAATTTCACTGTGTTTTATAGTGGACACTGTCGTAATTTTGGCAAATGTGTTAAAACGTGGTTATTTCCAAATTACACATAACCTAGCCTTAGTTTATAAGAAAATAAGTGGCAGAAGCTTTGTTAGAAGACTTCACCAACCTAACCAAAGAAACCTATCTAAACTTACCGAACTTCCTAGCTGTGGGGCCCCGCTCTCTAGCATATTAAACTTGCTATGATATGGTGTAATTTTACTTTTTTTTGTGGATATGAGAGAAGCCGCCCGAACCGTGAGGTTGGCTCACTACCGTACACTGGAGTCGATCAGAGCCGTCAATATGACTGGCGGGGATGCTTTTCGGCCGCATTACAGCGGGTAAAGACAAAGTTGTGCGCGCCTAGTTTTTAATTATCTACCAAATGAAACGGTTAAAACAAATATCATATCAGAACTCCCTGATGAAAATATTGTAAGAATATACTGTTTACATCAAAACAAATACCACGCCAGCTGGTTAGTCGTCAATATTGGGCTTTGTTTTTATTTACCAGTATACAGTATACATGATGAATCCTTACACCCGGTTGTTAAAATGCTATCCTGGCATAATATATGCTGATTGATCATATATATACTGATGAAAGAGTGATAAGCTGCACACATCTCCGATCCTGATTATAAGGGAGCCAAGTTGCCACCGTCCAGTATAACTGGTGACTGCTTCTGTTTATGGTTGGGCTTTGAGCCTCTGATTCTAATGTGTTCAGATCACGTATTATACGGGTTAAGGGGAACCAAGTTGCCATTACCTACCTCTTCCCCTCTCTCTGTGATAAAATGAATTCTTTAAAACTTTTAACTTAAAGTAGAATAGCAGAGTTTTCCATGAATTACGATAAACTTAAATTTAGTGTTTGCCTTTAAGCATTTAGGATCAATCTGGATGACTGATCACAGCTTGTTTCCTTGTCACGATGCTTTTTATATGGAAAAAGATTGCTGATCATTCTGAATGTAATGTCTGTTATTAATAGCATATTAAACAGTTACAAATGGGTGTTAAAATACTTGAACCTTATTAAAACCAACATAATAGCATTAAAAAACACAAGCGAACGTTTTTTTTTAAATGTTTTATGTAAAATACAAACACCTTTTTTGCTAATCTTGCTTGCAAGCTTCCAGTGAACAGACTATACAGGTGTGTGTGTGTGTGTGTGTGTGTGACCTATTAAATTTAATAATACTACTATTAATAATAATAATAATAATAATTAAGGCAGCCAAAACGTTGAAAATAGATAATACACAGAGGTGATAAAAGTTATATAATTGTGGAGTGGGACACATGATTGACAAGGAATATACAAGTGATATTATTGGTATGAAAATATTATAATAACAAGGGGGGGGGGGGAGGGTCATTTGACTAAGAATTTCAACACCGTTGCAATGCAAAAGTAAGACTGGCAAGGAATGAGCACATAGGTTAACTATGATACGTTGATAATTTCTACAATGCTTAGAATTGCGCTGTTCTTATAGCGCTCAGTATGTGGTCGTATGGACTGGATGTGGCTTTGATGTCAAACAGCAATTCGCAGACGAGGGATCTCAGGTGGAAGCAGGAGACGGTATCGAGGATGGTGTAGAAACTTCTCCCCAAATTTATAAATGATCATGGTGATGATCTGAGAGAGCTGAGAGGGTCAGTGTGTTGAGTTATTCTTGATCTGTGTAGTAGGAGGAGGAGAGAATAATGTTGCATGCCGTCTTCTGCATTCTTTCTGGGAGTCCTCATTGTGTGGCATTTAAAGAGGAAGACCAGGCAGGGGAGGCATAGGTGAGCTTGGAAAGTATGAATGTTGAGTCGGCACTCAAGGTCTCAGATGTGGTTACTGGTAACTTGGAAGGACTTGAGACGACGGAGGAGGTGTAGACAATCTATCACGGCCACTACTAAATAATCCTCATCTTTCAGCAGTGCTTCAACACCCTGGCCCATTAATCAGAGAAATGTTCTGAAATATCAGCTTTGGTTAACTGACCAGAATCATGAAGACAATCCTTTGCTACCTCCAGCTGGCAGTTGAACATAACATTTAGTATAATCACCCTGTGAGCATACATCCAAGTTAATTATTCCTTAAGTCGTGTAATCAGGGTTCAAAGTGACAATAACTTATAACAACTAAAACTTAATATACAATAAACAAGAGTGCAGACAATAATACTGCTTGGTCCTGTGACCCAACTAATTTAATAGCTTAAATTATCAGGGCCGGATTCAGGAGTGGGCAAAGTGGGCAGCTGCCCAGGGGCCTCCACGTCCACAATCTGGGGGCCTCCACATATTGCAATATTTTATTTATTTGTTTATTCATTTGGATGATTTTTATTTTTATTCTTTAAAATTCATGTTTATCTATTCCATCACGTAAAACAATGTTCAGCAAGAAGCGTGATAGAAACTAGGCTAACTACTTGAAATTCACGAATACCTGGTTTTCCTATGAACCGTATATTTTTAATATTTTTAATATAACTGCATATGGCTTCAAAATTCTCCAAAGAAGTGTTCAAATTTCAAAATTTTCCCGGGAGGCTTACAGCGCCCCCCGGAACTCCCAGATGTTTTGGCTCCCTTTACTCGCCACCCCACCCTCTTGGGTAGTTATAATGAGGGGGGGCCTCCACAAAGAGGCTGCCCATGGGCCTCCACAGGTCTAAATCCAGCACTGTAGCTTATCTATCTTAATTCCATAATATGGTTCTCCCGCCATTCACAAAATATCACCCAACATTCACCCTTAACACTGGTGAGCAAATTAATAACAAAACATGAGATACATAGAGGATGAAATAAGATTAGTCACATTCCTGGTTCCAAGTTCACACCCTTTGTCTGCCTGAGGGGGAGAGCTCCAGAATGTCGTCAACAACAGTACATCTTTCACAATTAGAATATTAACTCAAAACTTTTTTATATAAGTGCATAATATTATATGATTATAAAATATTAGGAATTACATAGAACCAATATAATTCACAGCTAATGCAAAAAATAAACTATTACAAAGTACATACTGTACATCCTTCGTTCATACTTGATTCACAGAAAACTGCTCTTGCAACGGTGACTGATACAAAATGAATATACAGCACGCATCGTAATATTATGTAAATACAATATACATAAATAACAAATTGCACTTATGTGTGTGCTTTTCTATTCAGTTTATTATATATAGTGACGACAAGGAGCTTGGTGGAATCCGCAACCTGGAGTGTCTTGGGGCCCAGTTTATTATAACCATGGTGTTCATATGTTTGTTGGTAGCCCAATAATGGAGACTGTTCAGTATAATCTGGACGGTGCTGTAGTCGGGAGCCGAGTTGTTCACACTGATCCCAATAGTGGAGTCGTCGACATATTTCCAGTGAGAGGGAGTTTCTCATTAGGCATCGTTGATAAGTATGATGAAGTAGAGCGGTCCCATCTTGTTGCCTTGGAGGACACCACAGGTGAGTGACTGATAGGTTGAGACAGCCCTTCAGAGGCGTACCACTGAGCCGTCGGTCACTAAGGAAATCTGTTAGCCATGGTAATAGACTTCTCCGAAACCCGAGGTCGATGGCTTTGTTGATAATTTAATTGTGGCTGACTAAGTTGAATGCCACGGTTAAGTCAATGAAGACGACAATCACACACGTCTTGCATTTTTCCAGAGACGGTATATGTAGTCGAGAAAGCTGTCCATTGGATGCCTACGTCATCTACCCTTAACACTCCAGTCCAGGGATGCTTGCTGAACTATTCATTGCCCAAAGACACGCACTGCAGAGTCCGTAACCGGTCTATAGGTCTTGATGTAAGAGCTCTGCACGTGGCTGGTAGTGGAAGCTGCAGATCAAAACACTGCTAGGTGTTTGCTACACCCAACTGGAAGCATACACACACTTTCTGAACACATTCCCGCACACACACATACACACTCCCTCAACACACACCCATACACACTCCCTCAACACACACCCATACACACTCCCTCAACACGCACCCATACTCTGCTGTCACTCAGAAACTAGTATGGCGATCTTCCAGCTATGATACAATGATATGAGTAATTATGACGGTCACCTTCGTTGGTGAGCTCTGAGGTGACTCGAGAGGACGATACGGGACCGGCAGGGCCGTCCACAG
Source organism: Homarus gammarus (assembly GCA_958450375.1). NCBI lineage: Eukaryota > Metazoa > Arthropoda > Malacostraca > Decapoda > Nephropidae > Homarus > Homarus gammarus. The sequence continues at coordinate 2,519,482 of CAUDMG010002591.1, forward strand.
ATGTGGCACATATGGAGGGCTACATCTAGTGAGGGAGGGGCGGTTCTGGCACTTGTCTGCCTCAGTATGCAGTCGGGCTGACTCGAAAGTATTTACACCGTGTGGTGCTCCTCTAAGTGTTACAGTATGGAGTGATCGTTACCCAGGCGAGAGTGTCGATTTGGCACTTTTTCAGGTTTGTCTTAAGACTATCGCCCGTATTATTAAATAACATCTTCCCTTGAAGAGGGTCGTCGTGTTTCAACCCGAGTTTTAAACTAAATGAGTCCTGAGGGACACCGCAGTACAGTACATAACGGGGTGGTGTGGCGGTAAAATTAACTAATTCCAATAAAATTAATTTATAATATTGGAATTAGTTAATTTTACCGCCACACCACCCCGTTAAGTATTGTACTGCGGTGTCCCTCAGGACTCATTTAGTTTAAAACTCGGGTTGAAACACGACGACCCTCTTCAAGGGAAGATGTGGTTTAATAATACGGGCGTTACACCTTTTCCGTAGTCCGCCAGGGTTATGTTTACTATTCGTTAGGTGACTGTAAATTAGCTGCTCTGGCAGTCTACTGTCGTCCATGCGGGTAACATGGCCAGTCCAACGTATTTGATTTTGAATAATACTGGCATTTGTTTTCTTGTCTTCCCAGCGAACTCTGAGGATGTAACGTAGACAACGCTGATGAAAGTTTTTAAGTGCTTTTAGGTGCCTTCTGTATGTGACCCATTTCTCGCTGCCATACAGTAGGGTGGGGAGGACCACTGCGCGATATACGTGCAATTTTGTAGATAATTTAAGCTCCCTACAGCTGAAGACACGGGTGCGGAGTCTGCCAAACGCTTGAGATAGACATCTGATCCGATGCTGAATCTCTTCATCGTTGTCCAAGATGCTGGACAGAAAGATGGGAGCCGAGATACTGAAAAGGGATAACATTAGAAAGGGCTTTACCGTTAAGCTGGATGGATGGTGGAGGTGGACTGTTTCAGGGGCAGGCTGAAAGAGAATCTGAGTTTTATGTACATTCACCTCAAGGCCGAAGTGCGCATACACATCGGCATAGGTGTTCAGGATCTCCTGTAGGTTGCCTTCAGTGTGAGCGACCAGGTGAGGTCGTCTGCATACTGAAGTTCGGTAATAGAAGCTGCCGACACCTTTGCTCCTGCCTGGAGTCGTCTTATGTTGAAAAGTCTCTTCATCTGATACTGGATGTCTACCCTGCTGGCTAAATTGGCACTGGTCACGAGTAAGGGAGGCAGCCAAGAAAATAGAAAATAGAGATGGTGCCAGTACACATCCTTGTTTTACCCCCGTTTGAATGGAGAAGATCTCATACTGGGTGCCATTGTACCGGCCACCTTCCTTAATGCCATCATGGAGTTGCCTCACAATGGCGATGAATTTTGATGGGCAGCCAAAACGGTTGAGGATCCGCCAGAGGGCTTCCCTGTTGACCAACTCGAAGGTCTTGGTAAGACTGATGAAGGCCATGTACAGGTCACGACACTGTTCTCTGCACTTTTCCTTTATCTAGCGGTCAGCAAAGATGATGTCAGTGATGCCACATGATGGTCTGAATCCACATTGAGATTCGGGGAGGAAGATTTCCGCCTCAGGTAGTAGTCTGTTTAGGAGGACTCGGGCGATAATCCTGCCAGCTACAGACAACAGCGAGAACCCGTGGTAGTTGCTACTGTCTGATCTGTCTCCCTTGTTCTTATTAATATTGACGATGGAGGCGTCTTTAAGATTTTGGGTGATATCCTCTTTCTCCCATATATTCTCCAGGAGAGAGTGGAGATGACTGGTAAGCAGAGGTCCTCCTGCTCTATACACCTCGTCTGGGATTCCATGAGGCCCTACGGCTTTGTTATTTTCAATTTGTTTGCTGGCAGTAGCTACCTCATCCAGGGACGAAGGATAACTGAGGTGGGTCAGCTTTGGATACTGAGGGACGTGCTGGGTAATCGGGACATCCACATTGAAATTTCGGTTGAGCAGTGAATGGTAATGCTTCAGTAACTCCATAATTATGGAGTTTCTGTCGGATGAGCGGAGGGGAGCTATGACATGAGTAATTGGGGTTTAAAATGTTTAAGCAGAATTGAAAATTCGCGCATCTTGTGTTGATCTGCAAGTTTTTTTTGCGTTCCACATGCTTTATTTCTCAAGCATTCGTTCTTTAGATAGCGAAGTTCGCGCTGGACTGCCACTTTCTTCTTACAGAAGGTAATCAGCCTTGGTCCGAGAATTAGGATTGTTCTGCTAGTCAGAAAAAACAGCACAATTACCAACGACGAGTAAGTTGATTTCCAGGTCATTTTTATCATACCAGTCATTAGTGTATTCCTTTGATCAGGCCGAAGGTCTCTCTGCAGGTGTTTGTCATGGGATTTGGGTTGTATATTGTCGGATTTCTTATCAGCCAATCTTCGAGCTACTCTCTGAAAGCATATGCTACCGCTGGATCCCCCAGATGCTTGGTATTAAAAGCTCTTTTGGAGGTTTGTTGCCTTTGCCGTTTTTGGACGACGTGATGGAAGAGTTTGGCTCTGATTAGATGATAATCTGTGTTACTGTGATCTGAGTCATGCACTGCTCGTGTGGTGAGGACATTTCGGCGATTTCTTTCTCTGACAAAGATGTAGTCAATGAGATGCCAATGCTTGGATCATGGGTGTTGCCAAGACCCTTTGAACTTGTCGGCCTGCCTAAACAAGGTGTTGGTGATAGTGAGGTTGTGTTCAGCACATTCATTGAGTAGGAGTAGGCCACTGAGATTACACTTGCCTACTCAGTTTCTCCCTGTGGCTCCCTGCCATATGTCAGCATCTCTGCCAACTCTAACATTGAAGTCATCTAGAAGCACCACTTATCTTTTCTGGGGATAGAGGTTAGCACTCTGTCAAGGCCGGCATAAAAGGCCTACTTGATGTCATCCTCTGCAACAACTGTTGGGGCAGATGCACTGTTGAAGAAGGCATGATGCGCGTGATTCAGCCGGACTTGGAGTGTAATGAGGCCCTCGTTCATCCCAATAGGCATTTCAGTAAGCTTATGGAGGATGGATTGGCGAATGGCAAAGGCAACTCCATAAAGGTGCTTCCTCTCCATAGCAGGCCTGCCATTCCAGAAGAAGGTATAGCCGGACCCCTGTTAAATGAGTCGACCCTCGTCTGGGAGCTGGGACTCATTAATGGCTGCTTTGTTGATGTTGTACCCACATAGCTCTTTTGCCACAAGGGCGATTCTTCTTTCAGGATGTTCATTTGTGTCAGTATCCATAAGGGTCCTGACATAACATGTAGCGATCATGAGAGGTTGTATAGTTTGTCTTTGTTTGGATCTGTGGCTATTGATTATGTTTTCGACCGCATTAAGATGAACATACTGGGTGCGGTTGCCGAGTCAGGTTTTTATTTTTTTTTGGGGGGGGGGGGGGCAGGCAGACAATGTTTAGGGTACCTTTTCTCGCCCCCCCCCCCCCCCTCCCTATGTGGGGTGAGCAGAATGGCTCCTGGAAAGGGCTGCTCAATCGCACAGACAGGGCCGGATCATTCTGCTCCGTGGATCTCAGTGCATAAACAACCATATTATCTTTCCCGCGCATATGCAGAGCTGTAACTAGAGACTCCCAGCAAACATCTCTGCCTGTCCCCGTCGCCACTCGGCTGTTGCCATAGGACTTTTAGGGGAATAGGGGTTTTGATGATGATGAAAAGTATGAAGCTGGATGATAGCTGTGCATTAGTTGATTTATGTGGTGAGAACATAAGAACATAAGAACATAAGAATGGAGGAAACTGCAGCGGGCCTATTGGCCCATACTGGGCAGTCCCGTTTACACCCAACCCCTATTGCTCATATGAGCATCCAACCTATGTTTGAAGCAATTCAGCGTATTCGAGTTAATGATGATATTTGGTAACTTGTTCCATTCATCCACTACTCTGTTTCCAAACCAGTGTTTACCTATTTCACGCCTAAATCTAAATTTGTCCAATTTAAAACCATTGTTACGAGTTCGCTCCTGGTTGGATAATTTGAGTACCTTTGTAATGTCCCCTTTGTTTAGCCCTGCCTTCCATTTATACACCTCTATCAGGTCGCCCCTCGCTCTACGTCTCTCAAGGGAGTGCAAATTAAGATGCTTTAACCTGTCTCTATACTCAAGGTTCCTGATACCCGGGATTAGTCTTGTCATTCTCCTCTGGATTCTTTCCAAGGATTCTGTATCCATTCTGTAATACGGTGACCAGAACTGGACTGCGTAATCCAGGTGTGGTCTCACAAGAGCAAGATACAGTTTTAGGATGACCTCGCTAGTCTTGTAACTAACACTCCTTTGTATGAACCCAAGTACTTTATTAGCCTTGTTACGAGCAAAAACACATTGTTTACTTGGCTTAAGGTTCCTACTTATCATTACTCCTAAATCTCTCTCGCAGTCGGATTTCTCTATGGCATCGTTGTTCATCTGGTATCTGGTTTCCCTGTTTACATTCCCTATACTGAGTACTTTACATTTGTCAATGTTGAATTTCATCTGCCATTTTTCAGACCATTCGAAAAATTTGTTTAGATCCTCCTGTAGTTTGCCGAGTCCTCGTCAGATTTGATAACACGTCCTATTTTAGTATCATCAGCAAATTTACTTATGTTGCTGTCTATGCCGATATCTATGTCGTTTATGTATATAATAAACAATAATGGTCCAAGTACTGAGCCTTGGGGAACTCCACTTGTGACGTTGCTCCAATGGGACTTAGTGCCGTTAATGCTCACTCGCTGTTTCCTGTCCTGTAACCACGCCCTAACCCATTTAAGGATGTCACCTTTGATGCCATGAGCTTCTACCTTTCTAATTAGTCTTTCGTGGGGTACTCTGTCGAAGGCTTTGCTAAAGTCGAGATATACCACATCATAATTGTGCCGCAGTAGGACAGACTGCAATCACACATCTTCGGTCTCCCTTTTCCTGATCCATTGCTGTAGATAGTTGCAGTTGTCTGCATGGTGTGTGTTGCCTGCATGGTGTGTGTTGCCTGCATGGTGTGTGTTGCCTACATGGTGTGTGTGTTGCCTGCATGGTGTGTGTTGTCTGCATGGTGTGTGTTGCCTGCATGGTGTGTGTGTTGCCTGCATGGTGTGTGTTGCCTGCATGGTGTGTGTTGTCTGCATGGTGTGTGTTGTCTGCATGGTGTGTGTTGTCTGCATGGTGTGTGTTGCCTGCATGGTGTGTGTGTTGCCTGCATGGTGTGTGTTGCCTGCATGGTGTGTGTTGTCTGCATGGTGTGTGTTGCCTGCATGGTGTGTGTTGCCTGCTTGGTGTGTGTTGCCTCTTGGTGTGTGTTGCCTGCATGGTGTATGTTGCCTGCATGGTGTATGTTGCCTGCATAGTGTGTGTTGCCTGCATGGTGTATGTTACCTGCATGGTGTGTGTTGCATGCATGGTGTGTGTTGCATGTATGTTGTGTGTTGCCTGCATGGTGTGTGTTGCCTGCTTGGTGTGTGTTGCCTGCTTGGTGTGTGTTGCCTGCTTGGTGTGTGTTACCTGCTTGGTGAGTGTTGCCTGCATGGTGTATGTTGCCTGCATGGTGTATGTTACCTGCATGGTGTGTGTTGCCTGCATAGTGTGTGCTGCCTGCGTGGTGTATGTTACCTGCATGGTGTGTGTTGCCTGCATGGTGTGTGTTGCCTGCATGTCGCCTGCATGGTGTAGGTCACCTGCATGGTGAGTGTTGCCTGCATGGTGTGTGTTGCCTGCATGGTGTATGTTGCCTGCATGGTGTGTGTTGCCTGCATGGTGTATGTTGCCTGCATGGCGTGTGTTGCCTGCATGGTGTGTGTTGCCTGCATGGTGTGTGTTGCCTGCATGGTGTGTGTTGTCTGCATGGTTGCATGGTGTATGTTGCCTGCATGGTGTATGTTGCCTGCATAATAATAATAATAATAATAATAATAATAATAATAATTAACGGCTTATTGAAAAAATTCTGCAGCCCGAAGGCTGAAAATATACATTGGACATAAATGACTTATTACATACATTGGTGGTTTAACAAAAGTCTTCATTAGAGAAAGGTGAAGGAACATACAGTGAACATACAGATTAATGTAGGTGTTGAACAGCAAACTCGTAGTGTAGTAACTCCCTCCCAGATGGTGTTAGGAGGAACTCACGTGGTGTAGTAGTTCCCTCAGATGGTGTTATGAGGGACCTGGCGTGGTGTAGTAATTCCCTCACAGATGGTGTTATGAGGGGCCTTACGTGGTGTAGTAATTCCCTCACAGATGGTGTTATGAGGGACCTCACGTGGTGTAGTAATTACCTCACAGATGGTGTTATGAGGGACCTCACGTGGTGTAGTAATTACCTTACAGATGGTGTTATGAGGGGCCTCACGTGGTGTAGCAATTCCCTCACAGATGGTGTAATGAGGGACCTCACGTGGTGTAGTAATTACCTCACAGATGGTGTTATGAGGGACCTCACGTGGTGTAGTAATTCCCTCACAGATGGTGTTATGAGGGGCCTCACGTGGTGTAGTAATTCCCTCACATATGGTGTTATGAGGGACATGTGGTGTAGTAATTCCCTCACAGATGGTGTTATATGAGTGAGGTTTGGTCTTAGGCCTTCCTCTAGTAGACGGATTAACACATCGCTGGTTGTTGTTGGGTCTCACGGGCCGTTATCACTGGGTACCTGGGACCTCACTGTGTGAAGGTTAACTTGGGTCCGACTGTTACTGTTGAGTTGTTCTCACTGACTTAAGCACTGTTCACCACTGTTCACCTCTGTTTAACACTGATTCCGTTCCTTTCCTAAATGAAATTGTAACTTCTGGCGAGAACTTGTTGATATTCCGGTGGGGAGGAGGGTTCAGGGGAGGGGGTTGGTATGGGCCAACTTAACAGTTGACCTGGCTGCTCCGAGAGGAGCGCCAGGTACGTCTTGACCCTTCGGTGGTCAAGGTGTGTGTTGTCTGCATGGTGTGTGTTGTCTGCATGGTGTGTGTTGCCTGCAAGGTGTATGTTGTCTGCATGGTGTGTGTTGCCTGCATGGTGTGTGTTGCCTGCATAGCGCGTGTTGCCTGCATGGTGCATGTTGCCTGCATGGTGCATGTTGCCTGCATGGTGCATGTTGTCTGCATGGTGCATGTTGTCTGCATGGTGCGTGTTGCCTGCATGGTGCATGTTGCCTGCATGGTGCATGTTGTCTGCATGGTGTGTGTTGCCTGCATGGTCCATGTTGCCTGCATGGTGCATGTTGCCTGCATGGTGCATGTTGTCTGCATGGTGCGTGTTGCCTGCATGGTGTGTGTTGCCTGCATGGTGTGTGTTGCCTGCATTGTGTGTGTTGCCTGCATGGCGTGTGTTGTCTGGAGAGCTGAAAGTAAGAATAAGGACAGTTATAGGTAATAATAGAGGAAAAGTGGAGAAAGGGGGAGGATTGGACCGAAGAAGGGAAGAAAGGAAGGGGGGAGGAAGAAAGGGAGACGAGAGAGAGTATGAAGGAAGAAGGAGAAATAGTTGCTGGGCTGAGGTAAGGAAGGGAGGGAGGCAGGATTGTGTATTCTCCCTGGCAACGTGAGGTTCATGGAGAGGAGCGTCTTAAATAGTGTATGGCTGGCAGGTTGAAGGCCTCACACTGGTTGGCCTCCACCCTTTGCTGGCCTCCATGCTCTGCTGGCCTCCATGCTCTGCTGGCCTCCATACTTTGCTGGCTCCCACGCTCTGTTGGCCTCCACGCTTTACTGGCCTTCAATTTGTTGGCCTCCACGCTCTACTGGCCTGTACACTGATGGCCTCTACACATTGCTGCCCCCCGCACTCTCTACTGGCCTCCACACACTCTGATGGTCTCCACACACACACTGTTGACCTCCGCACACTCTGCTGGCCTCCACACACTGATGGCCTCCACACTCTGCGCCGCCTCCACACACTTCTGGCCTCCACACACTGTTGGTCTCGACACTGCTGGCCTCAACATTGCTGGCCTCCTTACTGTACTGGCCTCTACATTCTTCTGCCCCTAAACTCTGCTGGCCTCCACATTCTGCTGGCCTCCACGCTCTGCTGGCCTCCACGCTCAGCTAACCTCCATGCTCTGTTGCCCCCCATGCTCAGGTGGCCTCCACGCTCAGCTGGCCTCCACGCTCTGCTGGCCCCCGTGCTCAGCTGGCCTCCATGCTCTGCTGATCCCCATGCTCTGCTGACCCCATGCTCTGCTGGATCCTATGCTGTGCTGGCCCCCAAGCTCTGCTGGCCCCCAAGCTCTGCTGGTCTCCACACTCTGCTGGTCTCCACACCCTGCTGGTCTCCACACTCTGCTGGTCTCCACACTCTGCTGGTCTCCACACTCTGCTGGTCTCCACACCCTGCTGGTCTCCACACTCTGCTGGTCTCCACACCCTGCTGGTCTCCACACTCTGCTGGTCTCCACACTCTGCTGGTCTCCACACCCTGCTGGTCTCCACACCCTGCTGGTCTCCACACTCTGCTGGTCTCCACACTCTGCTGGTCTCCACACTCTGCTGGTCTCCACACCCTGCTGGTCTCCACACTCTGCTGGTCTCCACACCCTGCTGGTCTCCACACTCTGCTGGTCTCCACACCCTGCTGGTCTCCACACTCTGCTGGTCTCCACACTCTGCTGGTCTCCACACTCTGCTGGTCTCCACACTCTGCTGGTCTCCACACTCTGCTGGTCTCCACACTCTGCTGGTCTCCACACTCTGCTGGTCTCCACACTCTGCTGGTCTCCACACTCTGCTGGTCTCCACACTCTGCTGGTCTCCACACTCTGCTGGTCTCCACACTCTGCTGGTCTCCACACTCTGCTGGTCTCCACACCTGCTGGTCTCCACACTCTGCTGGTCTCCACACTCTGCTGGTCTCCACACTCTGCTGGTCTCCACACTCTGCTGGTCTCCACACCCTGCTGGTCTCCACACCCTGCTGGTCTCCACACCCTGCTGGTCTCCACACCCTGCTGGTCTCCACACCTGCTGGTCTCCACACTCTGCTGGTCTCCACACTCTGCTGGTCTCCACACCCTGCTGGTCTCCACACCCTGCTGGTCTCCACACTCTGCTGGTCTCCACACTCTGCTGGTCTCCACACCCTGCTGGTCTCCACACCCTGCTGGTCTCCACACCTGCTGGTCTCCACACTCTGCTGGTCTCCACACCCTGCTGGTCTCCACACCCTGCTGGTCTCCACACCCTGCTGGTCTCCACACCCTGCTGGTCTCCACACTCTGCTGGTCTCCACACCCTGCTGGTCTCCACACCCTGCTGGTCTCCACACTCTGCTGGTCTCCACACCCTGCTGGTCTCCACACTCTGCTGGTCTCCACACCCTGCTGGTCTCCACACTCTGCTGGTCTCCACACTCTGCTGGTCTCCACACTCTGCTGGTCTCCACACTCTGCTGGTCTCCACACTCTGCTGGTCTCCACACTCTGCTGGTCTCCACACTCTGCTGGTCTCCACACTCTGCTGGTCTCCACACTCTGCTGGTCTCCACACTCTGCTGGTCTCCACACCCTGCTGGTCTCCACACTCTGCTGGTCTCCACACTCTGCTGGTCTCCACACTCTGCTGGTCTCCACACTCTGCTGGTCTCCACACCCTGCTGGTCTCCACACCCTGCTGGTCTCCACACCCTGCTGGTCTCCACACTCTGCTGGTCTCCACACCCTGCTGGTCTCCACACCCTGCTGGTCTCCACACACTGCTGGTCTCCACACGCTGCTGGTCTCCACACCCTGCTGGTCTCCACACTCTGCTGGTCTCCACACCCTGCTGGTCTCCACACTCTGCTGGTCTCCACACCCTGCTGGTCTCCACACTCTGCTGGTCTCCACACTCTGCTGGTCTCCACACTCTGCTGGTCTCCACACCCTGCTGGTCTCCACACACTGCTGGTCTCCACACCCTGCTGGTCTCCACACCCTGCTGGTCTCCACACACTGCTGGTCTCCACCCTGCTGGTCTCCACACCCTGCTGGTCTCCACACCCTGCTGGTCTCCACACTCTGCTGGTCTCCACACTCTGCTGGTCTCCACACTCTGCTGGTCTCCACACCCTGCTGGTCTCCACACTCTGCTGGTCTCCACACCCTGCTGGTCTCCACACTCTGCTGGTCTCCACACCCTGCTGGACTCCACACTCTGCTGGTCTCCACACTCTGCTGGACTCCACACTCTGCTGGTCTCCACACCCTGCTGGACTCCACACCCTGCTGGACTCCACACTCTGCTGGTCTCCACACTCTGCTGGTCTCCACACTCTGCTGGTCTCCACACTGCTTGACTACATTCGTTCACTAACACCAATGAGGCGGAGCGTCTACTTCAGCTACAGTAGAGGAGATACTAACCTAACCTAACCTTACCTAGCCTAAGCTAATTTAACATAACCTTACTTAACCTAAGCTTACTGGCCTAAGCTAACGTAACATAACCTAACCAAACTTAACATAATCCTTCCTAACCTAACTAACCTAACCTAACTTAACGTGAAAGATAGATATCTTAAGACGTGAGAGACATATAGTAATGACCCAAGTCCGTCTCACACTACTACTACTTTGATGTCACTGGGAATCAAGTATGACGATCATCCAGCTATGATTCAATGATATGAGTTATTAGGGATGTCACCTAGATTGGTGAGTTTGAGGTGAATAAAGAGGCCGATACGGGACCCGCAGGGTCGTCCACATTCGTTACACATGTGGAGGATTGCATCTAGTGCGGGAGGGGCGGTGGCAGCGTCTTTCCGGCGTTGGCGCTTGTCTGCCTCGGTTTGCAGTCGGGCTAACTCGAAAGTATTGACACCTTCTCTTATGTTGCTACTCCAACCGTTACGATGTGGAGTAATCGACTCCCAGATGTGGTGGTCGATTTGGCACTTTTTCAGGTTTGTCTTAAGACTATCCTTATACCTATCCAATTGCCCGCGGGCGTTACGTTTACGATTCCTTAGGTGACAGTAAAGTAGTTGCTTTGGCAGTCTACTGTCGTCCATGCAGGTGACATGGCCAGTCTAGCGTAGTTGTTCATGGATAATGGTATCCTCGATGCTCCTACAGTTGGTGTCGGCAAGAATACTGGCATTTGTTCTCTCGTCTTCCCAGCAAACTTGGAGGATGGAACGTAAACTAAGTTGGTGAAAGTTTTCAAGTGCCTTGCGGTACCTCCTGTATGTGACCCATATCTCACTGCCATAATGCCATATAGCAGGGTGGGGAGGACTACTGCTCGATATACATGCAGCTTTGTAGATAATTTCAGCTCCCTAAAGCCGAAGACACGGTTTCGGAGTCTGCCAAAGGCTTGAGATGCACATCTGATCCGATGCTGAATGGATGGATGGTGGAAGTGTGTCTGAACCAGGGACAGATTGAAAGAGAATCTGAGTCTTACGTACATTCACCTCAAGGCTGAAGTGCGCTTTCGCATATGCGTAGGTGTTGAATGATCTGTAGGTCGTCTTCAGTATGAGCAACAAGGGTGAGATCGTCTGCATACTGGAGTTCAGTAATGGAAGCTGACGACACCTTTGTTATTGCTTGAAGCCGTCTTATGTTGAAAAGACCCCCCCCCCCCCCTTCACCCGGTACTCGATGTCCACCCTGCTGGCTAAATTGCCACCGGCACGAGTAAGGAAGGCAGCCAAGAAAATGGAAAAGAGAGTTGGTGCCAGTACACACCCTTGTTTAACCCCTGTTTGGATAGGTAAGAACTCAGACTGGGTGCCGTTGTGCAGGACACTGCCGTTCATGCCATCGTGGAGTTGCCTCACAATGGCGATGAATTTTGGTGGGCAGCCAAAACGGCTGAAGGTCCACCAGAGGGCTTCCCGGTTGACCGAGTCGAACGCCTTGGTTAGGTCGATGAAAGCCATGTACAGGTCACGACGCTGTTCTCTGCACTTTTCCTGTATCTGGCAGGCAGCAAAGATCATGTCAGTGGTGTCATGTGTTGGTCTAAAACCACATTGAGATTCTGGGAGGAGGTTTTCCACCTCAGGAAGGAATCTGTTTTGGAGGACTCGGTCGATAATCTTGCCAGGTACGGAGAGCAGCGAGATCCCACGGTAGTTGCCACAGTCTGACCGGTCTCCCTTGTTCTTATAAACATTGACGATGGAGGCATCTTTAAGAGCTTGGGGGATTTCTTCATTTTCCCATATATTCTCCAGGAGAGAGTGGAGACAGCTGGTAAGCAGAGGTCCTCCTGCTTTATACACCTCTGCTGGGATTCCATCAGGCCTTGAAGCTTTGTTATTTTTAATATGTTTGGTGGCAGTAACTACCTCATCCAGGGATGGAGGATAGCTGAGGTGGGTCAACTCTGGATGCTGAGGGACCTGCTGGGTAGTCAAGACATCCACATTGGTGTTTCGGTTGAGCAATGAATGGTAGTGCTCTTTCCAGCCTTGAAGGAGGCCTTCATCATCCTTAATTATGAAGTTACCATTAGATGAGTGGAGGGGGGCTGCGCCACGAGTGGTTAGCCCATAAAATGTTTCAATGGAATTTAAAAATTCGTGCATATTGTGCTGATCGGCATGGTTTTGTATTTCACATGCTTTATTCTTAAGCCAGTCATTTTTTAGAATGCAAAGTTCCTGCTGGGCTGCTGCTTTCTTCTTGAGGAAGGTATCAACTTTGGTTTGAGACTGAGGGTTGTTCTGCCATTCAGTAAAAGCAGCACGTTTATCATCGATGAGTACTTTGATTGCCGGGTCAGTTTCATCAAACCAGTTCTGGTGTATTCTTTTGATTTCTCCCTATGGCTCTCCACCATAAATCAGTGCCTCTGTCAACTCTGGCATTGAAGTCACCTTATCTTCTCTGGGGATACAGGTTAGCACTTTTTCAAGGTCAGCATAAAGTGCCTCCTTGATGCTATCCTTTGCATCCAGTGTTGGGGCGAATGCACTGATGAAGAAGGCAAGACGTGGGACTCGGACCTTCAGCGGCGGTCGTTGACCCAAACAGGCATTTCAGTTATCTTATTGTACAATGAATTGGCGAATGGCAAAGCCAACTCCATAAATGAGGTTTCTCTCCCGAGCAGGCTTACCCTTCCTGAAGAAAGTATAACCAGACCCCGGTAGTAGGTTGTAGGTAGCTATCAAACAGGGAGGTACTACCGCCTGGCAAGATATTGGAAGCATAATGTGTTGTTTAATGGTAGACTCTGCTGCTATATGGCATCACGAAAATTTTGACCAAGCCTCAGGTTGCTGATATGTCTTTTTGCCTCATTTACACACAATTGCAGGGTTTCAATTGTTTCTGTTATTATTGACAACACAACATGCTGTATATCATTACTCACTCATGAATTATTTTCTCGTTTGTGTATTTATTTATGGTTATTATTATTAATATTTGTACTTTTTGGTAATAATTTTTATCTATTTTTATTACTTATTATTAAATATTATTAATATTATTATTATTATTATTATTATTATTATTATTATTTTTATTATTTTTATTATTTTTATTATTATTATTATTATTATTATTATTATTATTATTATTATATCCCCAGGCCCTGATGTGGGTCAGTGACCTATGCTCGGGTGGGCTAATCTCCGTAGAAAAAAAATAAAAAAAAAAATAAAAAAAATTATATAAATAAAATACCTAGCTCTTTTGCCACAAAGGCTCATTTGTGTCAGAATCTAGAAGTCCTGACATTCCATGCAGCGACCATAAGAGGTTGTATAATTTGATTTTGCTTTGATCTGTGATCACATTTTCGACCGCATTAGAATGACCTTACTGGGTGCAGTTGCCTAGTCAGGCACTTTTCTAGCCCCCTCCCCGTGTGGGGTGAGCAGAGTGGCTTCTGTAAAGGGATGCTCAGTCACACAGACAGGACCGGATTGCACTGCTGCCCAGATCCCAATGCATAAACGACCATCTTATCTGTGCTACCCATGTGCAGAGTTGTGACTAGATACTCCCGGCAGTCATCTCTGCCTGCCTCTGTTGCCACTCGTCTCTCGCCATAGGACTATTTAGGGGTATAGGGGTTCTAATGATGATGGAAAGTACGATGAGCTGGATGATGGCTGCGTGTGAGGTGATTTATGAGGCGAAGCAGGATCACAGACTACAACCACACATCTTGGCTCTCCCTTATCTAGATTTAGTGGCGCAGATTATTACAACAACTGGGGAGAGGGAAATGCAAAATGGACAGGCTACTAAGGGGAAACCCAACAAACTGGGCTATCGGCAGTCCATTCCGCTTATACCCCCGTTAGGGTCTTACTGGCGGGGGAAGACTTACTCATGGTTGGTTCCCATCTTGGCATCGTAAAGTGACGTTAGTTTCTGAAAAAAAAAAAAATGTTTCAATGGAATTTAAAAATTCGTGCATATTGTGCTGATCGGCATGGTTTTGTATTTCACATGCTTTATTCTTAAGCCAGTCATTTTTTAGAATGCAAAGTTCCTGCTGGGCTGCTGCTTTCTTCTTGAGGAAGGTATCAACTTTGGTTTGAGACTGAGGGTTGTTCTGCCATTCAGTAAAAGCAGCACGTTTATCATCGATGAGTACTTTGATTGCCGGGTCAGTTTCATCAAACCAGTTCTGGTGTATTCTTTTGATTTCTCCCTTTGGCTCTCCACCATAAATCAGTGCCTCTGTCAACTCTGGCATTGAAGTCACCTTATCTTCTCTGGGGATACAGGTTAGCACTTTTTCAAGGTCAGCATAAAGTGCCTCCTTGATGCTATCCTTTGCATCCAGTGTTGGGGCGAATGCACTGATGAAGAAGGCAAGACGTGGGACTCGGACCTTCAGCGGCGGTCGTTGACCCAAACAGGCATTTCAGTTATCTTATTGTACAATGAATTGGCGAATGGCAAAGCCAACTCCATAAATGAGGTTTCTCTCCCGAGCAGGCTTACCCTTCCTGAAGAAAGTATAACCAGACCCCGGTAGTAGGTTGTAGGTAGCTATCAAACAGGGAGGTACTACCGCCTGGCAAGATATTGGAAGCATAATGTGTTGTTTAATGGTAGACTCTGCTGCTATATGGCATCACGAAAATTTTGACCAAGCCTCAGGTTGCTGATATGTCTTTTTGCCTCATTTACACACAATTGCAGGGTTTCAATTGTTTCTGTTATTATTGACAACACAACATGCTGTATATCATTACTCACTCATGAATTATTTTCTCGTTTGTGTATTTATTTATGGTTATTATTATTAATATTTGTACTTTTTGGTAATAATTTTTATCTATTTTTATTACTTATTATTAAATATTATTAATATTATTATTATTATTATTATTATTTTTATTATTTTTATTATTATTATTATTATTATTATTATTATTATTATTATTATTATATCCCCAGGCCCTGATGTGGGTCAGTGACCTATGCTCGGGTGGGCTAATCTCCGTAAAAAAAAATAAAAAAAAAAATAAAAAAAATTATATAAATAAAATACCTAGCTCTTTTGCCACAAAGGCTCATTTGTGTCAGAATCTAGAAGTCCTGACATTCCATGCAGCGACCATAAGAGGTTGTATAATTTGATTTTGCTTTGATCTGTGATCACATTTTCGACCGCATTAGAATGACCTTACTGGGTGCAGTTGCCTAGTCAGGCACTTTTCTAGCCCCCTCCCCGTGTGGGGTGAGCAGAGTGGCTTCTGTAAAGGGATGCTCAGTCACACAGACAGGACCGGATTGCACTGCTGCCCAGATCCCAATGCATAAACGACCATCTTATCTGTGCTACCCATGTGCAGAGTTGTGACTAGATACTCCCGGCAGTCATCTCTGCCTGCCTCTGTTGCCACTCGTCTCTCGCCATAGGACTATTTAGGGGTATAGGGGTTCTAATGATGATGGAAAGTACGATGAGCTGGATGATGGCTGCGTGTGAGGTGATTTATGAGGCGAAGCAGGATCACAGACTACAACCACACATCTTGGCTCTCCCTTATCTAGATTTAGTGGCGCAGATTATTACAACAACTGGGGAGAGGGAAATGCAAAATGGACAGGCTACTAAGGGGAAACCCAACAAACTGGGCTATCGGCAGTCCATTCCGCTTATACCCCCGTTAGGGTCTTACTGGCGGGGGAAGACTTACTCATGGTTGGTTCCCATCTTGGCATCGTAAAGTGACGTTAGTTTCTGAAAAAAAAAAAAATGTTTCAATGGAATTTAAAAATTCGTGCATATTGTGCTGATCGGCATGGTTTTGTATTTCACATGCTTTATTCTTAAGCCAGTCATTTTTTAGAATGCAAAGTTCCTGCTGGGCTGCTGCTTTCTTCTTGAGGAAGGTATCAACTTTGGTTTGAGACTGAGGGTTGTTCTGCCATTCAGTAAAAGCAGCACGTTTATCATCGATGAGTACTTTGATTGCCGGGTCAGTTTCATCAAACCAGTTCTGGTGTATTCTTTTGATTTCTCCCTATGGCTCTCCACCATAAATCAGTGCCTCTGTCAACTCTGGCATTGAAGTCACCTTATCTTCTCTGGGGATACAGGTTAGCACTTTTTCAAGGTCAGCATAAAGTGCCTCCTTGATGCTATCCTTTGCATCCAGTGTTGGGGCGAATGCACTGATGAAGAAGGCAAGACGTGGGACTCGGACCTTCAGCGGCGGTCGTTGACCCAAACAGGCATTTCAGTTATCTTATTGTACAATGAATTGGCGAATGGCAAAGCCAACTCCATAAATGAGGTTTCTCTCCCGAGCAGGCTTACCCTTCCTGAAGAAAGTATAACCAGACCCCGGTAGTAGGTTGTAGGTAGCTATCAAACAGGGAGGTACTACCGCCTGGCAAGATATTGGAAGCATAATGTGTTGTTTAATGGTAGACTCTGCTGCTATATGGCATCACGAAAATTTTGACCAAGCCTCAGGTTGCTGATATGTCTTTTTGCCTCATTTACACACAATTGCAGGGTTTCAATTGTTTCTGTTATTATTGACAACACAACATGCTGTATATCATTACTCACTCATGAATTATTTTCTCGTTTGTGTATTTATTTATGGTTATTATTATTAATATTTGTACTTTTTGGTAATAATTTTTATCTATTTTTATTACTTATTATTAAATATTATTAATATTATTATTATTATTATTATTATTATTATTATTATTTTTATTATTTTTATTATTTTTATTATTATTATTATTATTATTATTATTATTATTATTATTATATCCCCAGGCCCTGATGTGGGTCAGTGACCTATGCTCGGGTGGGCTAATCTCCGTAGAAAAAAAATAAAAAAAAAAATAAAAAAAATTATATAAATAAAATACCTAGCTCTTTTGCCACAAAGGCTCATTTGTGTCAGAATCTAGAAGTCCTGACATTCCATGCAGCGACCATAAGAGGTTGTATAATTTGATTTTGCTTTGATCTGTGATCACATTTTCGACCGCATTAGAATGACCTTACTGGGTGCAGTTGCCTAGTCAGGCACTTTTCTAGCCCCCTCCCCGTGTGGGGTGAGCAGAGTGGCTTCTGTAAAGGGATGCTCAGTCACACAGACAGGACCGGATTGCACTGCTGCCCAGATCCCAATGCATAAACGACCATCTTATCTGTGCTACCCATGTGCAGAGTTGTGACTAGATACTCCCGGCAGTCATCTCTGCCTGCCTCTGTTGCCACTCGTCTCTCGCCATAGGACTATTTAGGGGTATAGGGGTTCTAATGATGATGGAAAGTACGATGAGCTGGATGATGGCTGCGTGTGAGGTGATTTATGAGGCGAAGCAGGATCACAGACTACAACCACACATCTTGGCTCTCCCTTATCTAGATTTAGTGGCGCAGATTATTACAACAACTGGGGAGAGGGAAATGCAAAATGGACAGGCTACTAAGGGGAAACCCAACAAACTGGGCTATCGGCAGTCCATTCCGCTTATACCCCCGTTAGGGTCTTACTGGCGGGGGAAGACTTACTCATGGTTGGTTCCCATCTTGGCATCGTAAAGTGACGTTAGTTTCTGAAAAAAAAAAAAAAAAAAAAAAAAAAAAAAAAATATATATATATATATATATATATATATAT
Source organism: Homarus gammarus (assembly GCA_958450375.1). Classification (NCBI taxonomy): domain Eukaryota; kingdom Metazoa; phylum Arthropoda; class Malacostraca; order Decapoda; family Nephropidae; genus Homarus; species Homarus gammarus. The sequence continues at coordinate 2,537,594 of CAUDMG010002591.1, forward strand.
ATATATATATATATATATATATATATATATATATATATATATATATATATACTGAACATTATGTAGATGCGCATGAAACAGTTTTCCTGGAAAATCGGTGTATAGTTGCATTGTTTCAGCGCTGTGCGAACGTTCGTTTGTATGATCGCCAATTCGCATATTCCGTCTGCAGCAGAATAAGCGCGCACACATAGGCTGGGCATATGTATAAATGTATACATGACGACTTACACCGTGATAATACCTTAAAATCTTCCACTACTAACTAAGAGTAGTCTTCATCTATTAGCAAAAGATCGGTTGGTATATCCAGAGTAAACAGTGTGTCATCAGAGTATAATGAGAAAGGTTCTACATGCCATGCATTAATTTGCTTTGCACTAGCATAGTTATGTGGATGAGGAAAGCATAGCGCGTGAGAGTTGACTCTAACAGAAGGATATACTATTCTAACTCGTCTTGGCTATTTGTAAGGCTTCAAGAGGAATTTTCACATACAGTACACATGCTGTGTATCCACTCGTCCTAACCCTGCATCAACCATACTTGCAATTAGTTCGTTTTTGTTAATTGATACAGCTTGAGTTGAAGTTTTTGCAGCATGCAAAATGCTTGGAAAAATAAATAATCATTCCAGTGTAGGCACTGAATTCATGAAATTAAAGGAATTTAATAAATGATTAGACTCCGAAATCTTTTTCGTGTTAATATCATTGTAGAAATGTCAGGAACATTATTATATACGTTTTGCAGAACGTAGTTTTAAACAATAATCATTAGATACACTAGGTGTATTTGACGTGTTTGTTGTTTGAACAGTTGTGTCTGGGATATCATTATCGTTCCTGGGGAATGAATCTGAATGGATCTTTTTAAGCCTGTCCGCATGCACTACACCTGAAGTTTGTGAGTGTGGCTTCAAAATTTTTAATTTGTTGTACGCTTCTTTAGCAATAATGAGGAATGGTCCGTCAAACTTGGGTGAAAGCTTGGACTTTCGTTCTGGTTCTCGCACCATAACAGCATCGCCTACTTCTAGCATGACAGGCTTAGCTTGTTTATGTTGCTTGTATATCATTTCAGCACGTGACGCTGCTAAACGTTTCCGTACTTGGCCATAAATATCCGTGAATACGTTGATTTCCCTGGTAGCGAAATCGTCCACGTTATAGACTGGGCATGGCTTGTCTGTAAGTACGTCAAATGGTAGACGTTTGTCTATGCCGTAAACAATATAATAGGGTGATTTGCCTGTAGAGGTGTTTATTGACCCATTAATAGATGCGGCGACTTGCGGTAACCAATCTTCCCATGCATAGTGCATTTGACTTGCTCTTGGACGAAGAATCTCTAGGATTTTGCGATTGGTTCTTTCAACAAGGCCATTAGCCTGTGGATGATAGACTGCGATAAAACTTTGTTGGATGTCGTATTGTCGACATATTTGCGCTACAATTGGTTCTTGAACTCTCATCCGTTGTCGGAGAGAAGTATCTTGGGAGTAGTAAAAGGACATACAAGGTGGATAACTAAGGCATGAGCTACAGATTAGGCTGTTTTATCCTTCAGTGGGACTAAAATCACAAATCTAGAAAAATGATCCACACACACTAGTACGTACGAGGATCCTTGATGACTCCTCGGAAGTTGTAACAAGTCGATAGCGACTGTGTCAAACGGAAGTTCTGGTGTAGGATATTGTAGAATTGGAGCTGGTGCCCTTGTAGTACCCTTATGTTGAGCACATGACAAACACTTAGCAATGTGCAATTTTATGTCTTTCTTCATAGTATTCCAAAAATACTTCTTTCTGACCTCCGCCAGACATTTGTCTCGTCCGGGATGACCTGCTTGGGGAGCATCATGATACAATGTTAGTATCGTTTCACGAAGTGTATCAGGTATGACAATTTGTGTAACAATACCCTCAGTTGTCTGCTTGGAGTGAAGGACAATGTCTCGTCGTAGTTCAAAGTGATTGAACGGAAGAGGTAACTTTGGAAGATTAGCCTCCTCCCCCGACTCTAGAGCAAAAATGACTGTAGACCACAATGGATCGAGTCGTTGTTCATCCCTTAATTGCGAGTGGGAGAACGATGATAGAGGCATGGTGCTATGTTTCTGGACAAAACGTCTGCGACCACATTCGCTCGTCCCAGTAAATACTTGAACTCGGGTTCAAACTCTTGAATGGTCAGATACCAGCGTGCTAGTCTACCTGGAAGATTTTTACTGTGAAAAAGCTCGTCACTGCCACGTGATCTGTATAGACGGTTATTTTATAATAAAAAATTATGTCTTTAAACTTCTTCAGTGCCCAAACAACAGCTAACGTTTCTAGATGCGTTACTGAATAACGTGTTTCGGCATCATTAAGTTTACTACTTGCAAAAGCAATCACTCTATATTTTCCTCGTGCGTCCAGCTGCATAAGTACAGCGCCGATTACCTGTATTGAGGCGTCGGTACACAGAGTAAATTCTTGAGAGTAGTCAGGAAATGCTAAAACAGGGGCATTGGTAAATCCTTTCTTCAATGTACTAAAACTATCTTCTTGCTCACCATTCCATACAGAAGTTGCTTAGTCAAGGGTGAAGCTAATGTCGCATAACCTTTAATAAAAGAACGATAATATCCAGATAAACCAAGAAAATTACGTACTTTATCAACAGTTGTAGGACGTGGAAACTGGGCAACAGCCTTAACTTTCATCAACTGTATGAATGCCGTCACCGTCAACAACATGACCAAGGAATTGGATTCTGGAATTAAAAAAAGTTTGAGTCTTGCTAAAGAAAGTTTTTGGAAAACTTCACGGAGTCTAGCAATATGCGTATCTACATCCTTACTGACTACGATGGGATCATTTAAGTACCTTGTAGGCACATATTGTGGTCCCTATCAACCCTGCAAACAAGGTGTTGATCATCCTTTAAAAAGTCAGTGGAGCATTTCTGAGACCGAAAGGCATCCGCAGAAATTCAAAATGGCCCAAATGTGTACTAAAAGCAGTAATCTCTCGAGATTTTTCATCCAGAGGTATTTGCCAATAACCGCTAAGCAAATCAAGGTTGCTAAATTCAGCTTTATCCTTGCCTAAGGATTGTAAAATATCACTCAAGACAGGCATTGGGTACCTATCTGGGCTAGTATTTTCATTGACGCGCCTAAAATCAATTACTGGGAGCCAACCTCCATCCTTCTTAGGGACTAGAAATAGTGGACTATTGAAAGGGGATTTTGAATGTGTGATAACCTCTTGATCCAGCATATCCTGAACCATGTCCTGGACTACAGCGCGCTGGCTATGAGGTAGTCTGTAAGCTGGTATGTAAATTAGGTTTGTTCCTTGTTTTAGGGATATGTGATGCGAGGTTAAATTTGTGTGACCTAGCTGTTCCCCAGGTAAAGCTACAATGTTTCGTTGGTCGGCAAGCAACTCTAGGAGCCTGGCCTTGCCGCGAGGGTGATCAGTCACCTTAACATGTGGTGTTATTTGATCTCTCCTCTCCTGTCTGGTTTGTTTAATTGAAGGTGAAACACTACCAATAGGGAATTGCGTAGGCTGTTGGGCAACATGGTTGTGATAAACTAGAAAATCATACAAATAACATCTTTCTTTCAATATTCGTAAGGCGCTTGTTCTGTTCAGAACTAGAACGTCTGTTAAACCACCAGGACGAATCGTGTTCAATGTAGATTCGCACGATAAGCCTTTAACCTTGCATGTTTCCGTAAGACAGACTACATCCGTCCCCGTGTACACGCCAGGTAAAACAACATTGGCTCTGGTGATTTCCTCATTCTGAAAATGGAGAGTAACCGTTAAAAGTGCAGGTACGATCGTCCAACTATTGCTGCTATAATCACGCTGGGGAAGTGAGTCTGTGGGGTCTTGGACTCGCCTTGACTCAGAATCCATCGTCCTCGTAGTAGGAGCGTTGGACAACACATTCACCCCTGCGGAGAGCAATGGTACAGACGTGTGCATGGCACTGAAGGAAATACCATTAACAGTGATAGTATGTTTGCTTGGCTGAACATCTATCAAATTAGTTTTAAGAGTTGAAAGACCTATTATACCGTCAGCTGGTAAAATAAAGTCTTGGACCACATAAAAATCTGCAGAAAAGGATATCCCACGTCTAGAAAAACGTATTGGTAATGTTACCATTCCTGTTATGTCCAGCTGAGTACCGGAAACTCCTGAGAGATCGGTGTCAGTAGGTCGAATCAAAAATTCTTGGTGAGGGGATCTATGTTGTAACTCTTGATAGGATGCCAAAGAAAGTGTGTTTGCACAAGCACCCGTATCAATGTCTAACGCTAACTTGGCTGACCCAACCCTCGCAGGAATTGATAACACTTCGGTTTGGTTAGCGCCGCTATTAACGAGGCTGTAACAGAAGCGTTGTCGAGTGTTGGTAGTGGTGTAGCTACCCTATGTCGGTCTGGGACTGAAGTTGGTCTTCCCCCGATTTCTTGTGAAAGCGACGACTCGGCTCACCGTGGTGGGGTACTTGGGGGTAACTCCGTCTCAATTTGTCTACATCGTCGGACTGCTGTGCAATCCTCCGTCGTATGGGTGAGAGAATCATGGTATAAACACTACACGTCAGCTGTCTGGTCTGAAGCAGACCTGGTTTGAGCAGCTGTTGCATAAGTCTTAGGTGGGCCTAGTCGCTGTGGTGGTTTGTTTTTAGTCTTAGCACCACTTCGTTGGGGTTGGTAACAAAAATCAACAGTATGACCATTTTTCTTGCAATGTGTGCATACTAAATGTTGCTTCTTTGTTGCCGAGTTCTTGGGAACTTGTTGCTCAATTGACGCTACAGGTGTTTCTGTCCTTGCTGGGCGAGTACGTGATGATTTAATAGCGATCTTGGCTGCATAATCCAAAATGTCCTCATCGGGCTCATAATCATGTGTCTGCATGAATATATGCCGGGTCACGGACTGTTAGGATGAAACCAAGGAGGTCCATTAATTGTGCAAAACTGTCCAGAGACATATTATTGTGCTCGTCCACCCAGGGTGAACCACCAAAATTGGTTAAGATATCTTGACATACCTCGCCAGCAAGGGAAACACGTCTCATCGTGTCTTCTGCACGTATCGTCCGTGGCAGATGATCAACCCACCTAAACATCCAGTTCAGGTGACTCTGCTGTGCGCCTAATTCAAATGACCAAGTAAAGTCTTATTAAACTTCGCATAAGTAGGATGTGCAAGACCATTAGCGTCCAAATGTTGGCTAGCATAACTTCTTTCTTTGATGTGACCGCGTACAAACGCCTTGCGTTCATCGTCACCTGTTATTTGAATGTGTTTCATTACATCTTCACATGACCTTAAAAATGTGGTAACACGATAGTCATCATCCGCCGTAAACTCACGGATGTGATCACTGCGGGGCAATACTTGAACAATGTTAGGTTGGTTAGATGACCTGCTCGTATTAGATGTAGCCATGGTTAGTGAGTTGCTAGACAACTTAGAAATAAATGAAAGATGCGTGGATACAAGAGGGAAAGTAATCTCTGACACACTGTGAGACTCTGTAGACTGAGAGGTATCCTGCCCGTAATCAGGTGTATATTGTACGTATTGCCTGACCTTAGGGTTCCACGACATAAATTGTCATGCGATTGATCACTTAAGTGTTCACTGCTCTCAACAGAAATGTCTTGCAGTGAGGGCATTTGCGTTTCTTGCGAATCTATTAATTCTATGTGTTCAGTATTGACATTAGTACCAATGGCTAGTACAGTCAGACTTGAGTGCGTCGTCAGAATCATCTGAAACGTTATCATAAATCTCCTTCAAATTGGTAATATCTGAACTCATTAAATTAAAAAAAATCATCCATCAGTGTTAAATAGACATGAAAAGTCAGTCTACAAAAAAACCTTGCCTGGCCATTTACAGTAAATGTTTGAAAAATATCGTAATAACTGGAGAACTTCAGTGTATTTATATACATCAAATAATAATAAGTAAGACACTTATAAATTAACCATTATCCTACACGACGTATAACGTGTGATGCTGTGCTGTAGGATATATTAATGTGTGTTTAATATAGTGTGTCCTTGTCTTACCTATTACTGTTGGTTCGATTGTAGAATTCTGGGAATTTCTTGAAAATCTGGCCTTTAATCCCGTAGACCTTAGCGGCTTGGATGACAGTCAGCTGGTCGAGCTTCACGGTCAAGGTTGCTGGTGTGTAGTTTAAAGATGACGTCCTTGAAGAATTCTTGATGGCGTCTGGTGTTGACGAGAGTAACCACGGTCAACCACTAGAGGGGTGATGGATGGCGAACTCGATGAACTCGGAGTTCACTGGTGTCGTCAGACGATCTTGTGAGGTCACATAGATTAATGCACCTTGGAGCTGGTAGACCTCTTGGAGTTGATTGAGTATGACAGGTCAAGTAGTTGGCCTGTACCAGATGTAGCTTGTTCCACAAAGAATTTGCAACACTCTGTTTTTACAAACCACAGAAACACTTAGTTAAACAACTTGGGATGTCTAACAGGCATTTCCCTCAACTATCCCTTGTGCACAGAGTTGTACTGTAGCTGTATGGATTGGTTGTTCTTTGAGAAGGGAAAAAAAGTACAGACAGCGTCTCCACAACACTTGAGATTTGGGGGCAGTGGGGTGTCTGAGACGTTGGAGCAGGCTAAAAAGAATGTACTGGGTCACATCTACTTAAATGGGGACTCAAGTCATCGGCCTGTCGTCACTGGGTGTTGCCACACTGCAGTGAATTATTGTTAACCCATTAAATGTTATTAAGAAAAAAAAATGTATGTCGATCTGGGATGACATTTAAATATATCACTTGGCATATAACGTTGCTCACGAGAATATATACGGTATATAGTCTACTGCCTTGGAGAATGACACAGAAAATTTCACTGTTACATGGGTTACAGTGACGTCGGTTCCTTGCACAGTTAGTTACACTGCTTCACTGGTTCAGTTAATGGTTATATCTTTTCGCTGCCACCTTTATATATAAGCTTTGGGTAGAGTTCCCTAAACTTGGCTAATATATAAATAAGTTGAGGGGTTAAGTTACAAACCCAAAATGGTCTTTTCTCTATTTATTGGTAAAACTATATTGGTCACAGTCTATTAGTAGATGCACCGTAATTAACACTGTAAGCTGTGAGTGTTAGTTAAGGACAGGGGCTCAGCTTGACTGAGTTAAGTCACCCGTCCGATTCTCGTGAGCTTCAAGTCAAGACTGGTCCTTGTGAAGGGGAGCTCTGAAGGAGAGGCCGGGCTAACCCTACATTCTCAAGGTCGGCTTACTAATAGAGGAATTTTCCCTCACGTCAACAGCACATGGCGCCTCACAGCTTATGGAAAATTACCGTGGGGTGATTGTATTATATAAACTAAATGTATTAACCCAAATTTATATAATTGTTATTTTCATGAGAAGGGCTAATACATGACTAAAGAGGCCGATATGGGACCGGCAGATTTGTTCTCAGATGTTACACATGTGGAGTGCTACATCGAGTGCGGGAGGGGCGGTGGCAGCGTCTTTCTGGCGTTGGTGTTTGTCTGTCTCGGTTTGCAGTTTGGTTAACTCATAACTCAAAAGAATTGACACCCTCTCGTGTGGTGCTTCTCCAAGGGTTACAGTGTGGAGTAATCTCCCATGCAGGTGAGGGAGTCGATTTGGCACTTTTTCAGGTTTGTCTTAAGACTATCCTTATACCTTTTCAGTTGCCTACCAGCGTTACGTTTACTATTCGTTAGGTGACTGTAAAGTAGCTGGTTTGGCAGTCTACTGTCGTTCATGCGGGTAACATGGCCAGTCTAGCGTAGTTGTTCATTGATAATGGTAGCCTCGATGCTCCTGCAGTTGGTGTCAGCGAGAATACTGGCATTTGTTCTCTTGTTTTCCCAGCGAACTCGGAGGATGGAACATAGACAACATTGGTGAAAGTTTTCAAGTGCCTTGAGGTGCCTCCTGTATGTGATCCATGTCTCACTGCCAGATAGCAGGATGGGGAGGACCACTGCTCGATGTATGTGTAACTTTGTAGATAATTTCAGCTCCCTACAGCTGAAGACACGGTTTCGGAGTCTGCCAAAAGCTTGTGATGGACATCTAATGCGATGCTGAAACTCTTCATCGATGTCCGTGGTGGTGGACAGGTGGGAGCCGAGATACCGAAAGTGGGTAACATGAGAGGCAGTACCGTTAAGCTGGACGGATGGTGGAGGTGTTGTCTGAACCAGGGGCAGGTTAAAAGAGAATCTGAGTCTTACGTACATTCACCTCAAGGCCGAAGTGTGCATAGGCATCTGCATAGGTGTTCAGGATCTCCTGCAAGTGGCGCTTAGTGTGAGCGACACGCCTACACACGCACAAACTGAACCACATAACAAGAGGCTCGCATCCTGCCTCACTCTGAAAACCCAAGGTACAAAAAAAAAAAAAAGACGTGTGTGTGTGTGTGTTGTGGAGGGGGGGGGGGGGATATTATGGACTTGATTCAGAGCGATAGTGTCCCTGCCTTCCTCTCTCCCTTCCTTCATCACACACACACGCACACACACACACACACACACACACACTCTCACTGTTACGTGTCTTATTTTCTATTTTTTTTATAGCATGGTTCCATGTTGTTCCATATTATTCCTGTAATGATGTGTTATATTTACTATTATATAATCTAGTCACCTTACCCTGTGCTGTTAAGGTTTTAACTGTTATTATTTGTTCAAGCCCATTTTATTTCTTCATTTAGTATTGTAACAAGCATTCTTTGTATCTCTAACGACCATCTGCATCGTTAAACGACCCATGTTTCACCGGCATGTTGCACTGGCGGGAGCCCACCCTATATATATAGTACTCCACCAGCAGACTGAGTTCAGTCCAGTCCTCTTATCATTCAGTTCACGTTCTTTTGAGTGACACCCGTCACATGTTACTTATACTTTATTTTATTACTGTGTTGTTCCTGTCGCCACCAATGTGGTATATCTATGTGAGTACCTATTCATGTCTCTAATGTGTCCATCAGTGCTTGCTTAGTTACATTTAAGTAATTCAGTGTTGTTTCACCATAGTTAATTTTAGTGTTAGTTATTTATATATTTATGCAGTGTTAACGTAATCCTGTTTCGATGTTTTCGTATCATTTGTGTCTTAAAGGTTTAGATAGTGAATCAATTTGTTGTGACAGCCTACAAGGCTCTTTATTGTGTTAATATTTAATTTAATTAAATTTTTAAAGGCTTATTTTATTTTTTTTCCCATTTGATTTGCTTCAATTTTTTTTTTGTTGGTTACGCCGAGAACCTGGATATTAAAGTAAATTAAGAGACTGCTTACAGTTTTGGCGACCTTGCCAGGAATCACTAACGACCTTCTGACACTTATGATATTTTTTCTAAGCATGCTGATGGATTTGTTTTGAGGCATGGTAGGACTAACAATGATGTTAAGCCCCCCCACTGGTTCAAAGGATTTTTAATCCCTCTCTTCACAAAGCGAGACAAGGGAATACTGACAATGGTAATTTTGTGCATAATAATTTTGCGCATGACAGGAGGAGCTGGACTCGTTCGCCACCTAATGGGGCATCCAAATTTTCTAATTTACTTGTAGTTTCTGTGGAAATCCGGGTCATAAGGCGGATTTTTGTTGGACAAGGCTGCAGCCAAATAAGGTGAAGCACGAGAGAGTGCAGTTTCGGTTCTCGCCTCACGAGACTTTGATCTTTTCCAGGAGAGTTTTGCGAAGGACCCAGACGTTGGTACCTTTCGTCCCCTTTTGTCACAAGGCACGGTAGAAGTTGATGGTGTCGGAACACCAGTCACTATTTTGAGAGACTCGGGTTGTCTCCAAACTCTCATCAAAGAGGGTGTTGTTGCGGCGAGGAAGACTGACAAATACGTCGTTTTGGGCTACCTTTGGGGTCAAGGTGCAGCTCCTCTGGTTTTTCAGGGAAAGCTAACGTAGCCTGCGTGCACGAGCTGCCTGTTTTAGTACGTGTCAAGTCTCCTTGTTGCTAGAGTGGACCTCATACTCGGTAACGATTTGGCGGGAGGTCAAATGGGGAACGTAACCCTACCTCCTGTGCTACGGGAAAGACCAGAGTCTACCGCAGAGCTGCAACAACTTGAAGATGATATGCCCGGTGTTTTCCCTTTGTGTGCTGTGACTCGTTCTATGTCAATGACTAATGATCATAATGTAACTCCTGATGTAGATGATTCACTTTCCCTAGAAGGACTTTTTGCTAACCCAATTGCTTCCCAAGACATTTCTTCCGCAATTAATGCTGTGACCGGGAGAGTTGCTTTAATAGCTGCACAAGAGCAAGACGATTCATTACGGCTCTTGTTTGACCAGGTGTCCGATTCTGCCACTGATTCAGGCCCTACCACGAGATATTTCAGTCAAGACGGTGTTTTGTGCCGCCGCTGGCTCCCACCGACTATGTCAGAGGAAGACGCGGACTGGGCATTTGTCACTCAAATAGTTCTCCCACACACTTACAGTCAACATGTTCTAGCTCTGGCCCATGACGGTCGCTTTTCTGGACATCAAGGTGTCCGAAAGACGTTCGACAGGCTGGCCAGAAAGTTCTATTGGCCAGGTATGAGGAGAGATGTCACTAAATATTGTAAGTACTGTCATTTTTGTCAAAAGGTAGGCAAAGCCAATCAGGCTATTCCACCTTTTCTACTTGTAAGAGTACCTCACGTACCTGAGCCCTTTACAACAGTACAGTGTGACAATGTCACACTGTGACATTGTAGGCCCTCTGCCTAAAACTTCTAGTGCAGTGGTTCTCAACCTTGTTTGCCCCATGCACCCCTTTCACCATATGTCAGAATGTCATTCCCCCTCCTTTCCAAGATTGTCTGCCTCAAAAAGTGTATTCCAAATAATATGCATATAATACTGAAAATCCTTTATTTTTTCTATATTAGTACATATACATTTACAGTTTTACATGGATTATTTTTATAGTGGAATTTTACAAATTAAATGCCAATTGAAAGTGTTGATGGATTTATAAAACTTGAATAAAAGTAAAATATTTTTTTTTTATTTATAATGAATTACTTAACAGACCAAACTGAAGCATAATGCAATAAACAAAAAGTTCAATAGAATACCAGGATATTGTAAATTTGTAATTAATTTTATTCAGATGAAGATTACAGTCAATGAGAAACCTGTGATTGTTTTTTCTTCGCCAATTCTGGGATACGCTGAGGAGTGCTTGAAAGGGCACAACGCAGGTCATTTTCTACCTCTAATCTACTACGTTGCTTCGTTTTAATTTGCAACAGAGTTGAAAAGCCTCACTCACAAAGATATGTCGACACAAACGGAAGCAATGCACGGATAGCTCTTTTTGCCACTTTTGGGGAGGAATCGCACATCAAGGCCAAAATTCTGTGATTGATTTCTCATCGAACATATCTCTTGCTCCCGAATCAGTTTCCCCCCCCCCCCCTGAAAACCTGAATTCCCCCCCCCCCCCCCCGGGGAATCCCCCCTGGTTGAGAACCCCTGTTCTAGTGGGTTTGAATATTTATTTACAGTCATTGATACCTCTACTAGGTACTTGCATGCTGTACCTCTTAGGAAAGTTACTGCTAAGGCCCAAATATCATCCATTTTGTTTCTCATACTGCTACTGCTCGCTCATCAAGTAAGAGGTCCTTTGCACATAGTTAGAGATAAATTGTTAGGTAGTAGTGAAGAGAGGATTAGCGTATTAAGTTTAGTAGGAGATGTTAGAGAGAAGCTTCTAAGATGTTGGAGCCTTGCCGCAGACCACTTACAGCAGTCGCAGTCCAAGACCAAGACATGGTACGACAAGCGCGCCAGACACAGAGAGTTCCAGATAGGAGATCAAGTTCTCATTCTCTTGACGAGACATGGACAGCCGCTCCATGCGAAGTTCAGTGGGCCATATAGAGTGGTGAAGAAGGTAAGCCCCCACAAATTATATTATCTCTACCCCTGACAGGCGCCGACTACAGCACTTATGTCACATCAACACCATCAAGCTGTACCACACACGCCCAGCACCCCCACCTGTTGCTGACAATCCAGTTCCCGTGTGTGCCGTTGACACTTTCTTGGTAGACGGTGAGAAAGAAGAGGAAAAGGAAGGGGCAAGTCCACTCGTCATGTCATCAGTCAGGGTTTAGCAGTCCAACTCCGTGGAGTTGCAGGAGAAGCTACAGCGTCTACCGGGGACACTAGAGAGCTGACGTGCTGGCCGCCATCCAACAACATCCTCTTGTCTTCCACGACAGGCCTGGCTGTACCAATGCAGTGGTGCATGATATTGACGTTGGTTCTGCTAAGCCTGTCAAGCAGGCTCTCTACCAGCGAGTGGGGCTCACCAGTCACTCTAGTACCGAGGAAGGACGGCACTCTTCGATTCTGCATCGACTTCCGCAAGGTCAACGCCGTCACCAGCAAGGACAGCTTCCCTCTACCAAGAGTCGACGACTGCATCGAAGCAATCGGGAACGCCAAGTTCCTCTCTTAAGATTGATTGCCTTAGAGGGTTTTTGCAAGTACCATTGACCCGTCGTGCTAAAGACATCTCCAGTTTTGTGACATTAGGTAAGACCTATAAATTTAATGTCATGCCTTTCGGGCTTTGCAATGCCCCTACCACCTTTCAAAGGCTAATGTCACAAGTCACGGCCAATTTGCCTGGTTGTGTAGTATATTTAGATGATGTTGTAATTTTTTCTGACACTTGGTCAGACCATTTATGTCAGCTAGACGCTCTCTTCACTGAGTTAGAAAATGTAGGACTTGTTATAAACTTTGCTAAGTCAGAATTTGTTTGTGCTCAACTTTTGTATCTGGGACATGTAATTGGGTTGGGAAAACCACAACCGCATCCAGCCCATACGTGCACGAACTGATCGCTATAAGAACAGCCCAGTCCCAACCATTGTAAAAATTATCAATAACTAGTAATAGACCAGTGTATTCACTCCCAGTAAATACTAGTTATTATATATCTTATTTGTATCACTTATGTTACTTGTATATTATTTATAAGTCGAAACCCATTCCCCAAATATGTAACTGTATATTTTCAGCCTTCTGGCTGCGAAGCTCTTTCAATAAACCGTTAATTATTATTATTATTATTATTGTTATAAAACTTGCTCCTCCCACAGCAAGGTGTGACACTATTTCTCAGATGCCTGCTCCATGTAACAAACGACAAGTCCGCAGATTTTTGGGTTGTGTGGGTTATTACCGGAGATATATTTGTAATTTTGCCGAGTTGGCACTACCTCTTACTGATATGTTGAAGAAGGGTAATATTTTTTGTTGGACTTCAAGGTGTCAGGATTCTTTTCAAAACTTGAAAAATGTATTATGCTCATACCCTATTTTGAGAGCCCCTAATTTTTCTAAGCCTTTCAAGCTAGCCTGTGATGCTGGTGATCTTGCTGCAGGTTCTGCCCTGTTGCAAGAGGATGGTGACAGTGTAGACCATCCAGTGGCATTTTATAGTAAAAAATTCAATCCAGCTCAAACCCGCTATGCAATAGTGGAAAAAGAATTGCTGTCAATTATCCTAGCTTTGCACATTTCAGTTATTATTTATTACCAAGTAGGCCTATTTTAATTTATACAGATCACAAACCATTGCAGTTTCTCAAAACATTCAAGTTAAAAACCAGTGATTAATTCGCTGGAGTTTGTTCCTTCAGAACTATAATTTACATGTTGCACATGTTAAGGGTTCAGACAATGTGCTGGCTGATCTGTTATCTTGACCCACAGAATGAACACTTATGTCATATCAAAATTTGTGCAAGCAAAAATTTTATTTTATGGGGGGAAGTGCTACGACCGTGTCGTATTTTTCTGATATTCTTATAACATGCTTCCATGTTCCATATTATTCCTGTAATGTGTTATATTTACTATTATATAATCTAGTCACCTTACCCTGTGTTGTTAAGGTTTTAACTGTTATTATTTGTTCAAGCCCATTTTATTAATTCATTTAGTATTGTAACAAGCATTCTTTGTTTCTCTAACGACCATCTTCATCGTTAAACGACCCATGTTTCACCGGCATGTTGCACTGGCGGGAGCCCACCCTATATATATAGTACTCCACCAGCAGACTGAGTTCAGTCCAGTCCTCTTATCATTCAGTTCACGTTCTTTTGAGTGACACCCGTCACCTGTTACTTATACTTTATTTTATTACTGTGTTGTTCCTGTCGCCACCAATGTGGTATATCTATGTGAGTACCTATTCATGTCTCTAATGTGTCCATCAGTGCTTGCTTAGTTACATTTAAGTAATTCAGTGTTGTTTCATGATAGTTAATTTTAGTGTTAGTTATTTATATGTTTATGCAGTGTTAACGTAATCCTGTTTCGATGTTTTCGTATCATTTGTGTCAGAAAAGTTTCGATAGTGGATCAATTTGTTGTGACAGCCTACGAGGCTCTTTATTGTGTTAATATTTAATTTAATTAAATTCTTAATGGTTTCCTTTGTTTATTTTTATTCCCTTTTCATTTACTTCACATTTTTTTGTTTGGTTACGCCTAGAACCTGGATATTAAAGTAAATTAAGAGACTGCGTAACAACACACACACACACACACACATACACACACACACGCCGTACACACACACACACACCACACACACACACACACACCACACCACACCACACCACACTCACACCACACCACACACACACACGCCACACACACACATAAGAACATAAGAACATAAGAAAGTAAGGAGTCTGCAATAGGCCGGTTGGCCTGTGCATGGCAGCTCCTGTCGAGAGTTACTACCACTCTCTATCATCCATGAATGTATCCAGCCTCTTTATGAAACTTTCCAGCGTTCCAGCACTTACTACAAAGTTGCTAAACTTGTTCCACTCGTCCACCACCCTATTTGTGAACCAGTTTCTTCCTATCTCCCTCCTAAACTTAAACTTATCCAACTTAAATCCGTTGCTCCGAGTCCTATCCTGCCCGGAGATTATAAGAACTTTATCTATATTCCCTTTATTGATTCCTTTCACCCACTTAAATACTTCTATCATATCTCCCCGCACTCTTCGTCTTTCTAGGGAATGCAAGTTTAGTTTCTTTAACCTATCCTGATATGGAAGGTTTCTAAGTCCCGGAATCATTTTCGTCATTCTTCGCTGCACCGACTCTAGTGAATTGATATCCATTCTATAATAAGGGCACCAGAACTGAACCGCATAATCGAGGTGCGGCATGACTAGCGCGAGATATAGTTGCAATAAGACCTCTGCACTCTTATTACTTACACTTCTAGCTATAAAACCCAATACTCTGGTTGCCTTATTTCGAACATTAACGCACTGTTTTCTAGGCCGTAGGTCCGGGCTTACAAGTACCCCTAGGTCTCTTTCACAAGTCGGCTTCTCTAGGTTGATGTTGTTAAGGCTGTATACATTGACAGTATTTGTTCTTCCAATATTAAGTACGCTGCACTTGCTGGTGTTGAATTTAATTTGCCATTTTTCAGACCACCCCTGCAGTTTATTTAGATCCACACACACACACACACGCGCGCCACACACACACGCCACACACACACCCACACACCCACACCCACACACCCCACACACACACACACGCCACACACACACACACACACACACGCCACACACACACACACACACACACGCACCACACACCACACACACGCACACACGCAACACCACCCACAAATGGATCCTAGACAGAGGAAGAGAAAGTGGAGGGAGGAAGAGAGGGAGAGGGAGTACCGGGCCAGGAGGAAGAGAGGGGGAGGGTGTACCTGGCCAGGAGGAAGAGAGGGAGTACCGGGCCAGGAGGAAGAGAGGGAGAGGGTGTACCGGGCCAGGAGGAAGAGAGGGAGTACCGGGCCAGGAGGAAGAGAGGGGGAGGGTGTGCCCGGCCAGGAGGAAGAGAGGGAGAGGGTGTACCGGGCCAGGAGGAAGAGAGGGGGAGGGTGTACCGGGCCAGGAGGAAGAGAGGGGGAGGGTGTACCGGGCCAGCTGGGAGAGGGGGAGAGGGTGTACCGGGCCAGGAGGAAGAGAGGGGGAGGGTGTACCTGGCCAGGAGGAAGAGAGGGAGTACCGGGCCAGGAGGAAGAGAGGGAGAGGGTGTACCGGGCCAGGAGGAAGAGAGGGAGAGGGAGTACCGGGCCAGGAGGAAGAGAGGGAGAGGGTGTACCGGGCCAGGAGGAAGAGAGGGAGTACCGGGCCAGGAGGAAGAGAGGGGGAGGGTGTGCCCGGCCAGGAGGAAGAGAGGGAGAGGGTGTACCGGGCCAAGAGGAAGAGAGGGAGAGGGTTTACCGGGCCAGGAGGAAGAGAGGGGGAGGGTGTACCGGGCCAGAGGAAGAGAGGGGGAGGGTGTACCGGGCCAGCTGGGAGAGGGGGAGAGGGTGTACCGGGCCAGGAGGAAGAGAGGGAAAGGGTGTACCGGGCCAGGAGGAAGAGAGGGAGAGGGTGTACCGGGCCAGGAGGAAGAGAGGGAGAGGGTGTACCGGGCCAGGAGGAAGAGGAGACGGTGTACCGGGCCAGGAGGAAGAGAGGGAGATGGTGTACCGGGCCAGGAGGAAGAGAGGGGGAGGGTGTACCGGGCCAGGAGGAAGAGAGGGAGAGGGTGTACCGGGCCGAGAGGGAGAGTGTGTACCGGGCCAGGGGGAAGATAGGGGGAGGGTGTACCGGGCCAGGAGGAAGATAGGGTGAGGGTGTACCGGGCCAGGAGGAAGAGAGGGGGAGTGTGTACCGGGCCAGGAGGAAGAGAGGGAGAGGGTGTACCGGGCCAGGAGGAAGAGAGGGAGAGGGTGTACCGGGCCAGGAGGAAGAGAGGGAGAGGGTGTACCGGGCCAGGAGGAAGAGAGGGGGAGGGTGTACCGGGCCAGGAGGAAGAGAGGGAGAGGGTGTACCTGGCCAGGAGGAAGAGAGGGAGTGGGTGTACCGGGCCAGGAGGAAGAGAGGGGGAGGGTGTACCGGGCCAGGGGGAAGAGAGGGGTAGGGTGTACTGGGCCAGGAGGAAGAGAGGGGGAGGGTATACCGGGCCAGCTGGGAGAGGGGGAGAGGGTGTACCGGGCCAGGAGGAAGAGAGGGGGAGGGTATACCGGGCCAGCTGGGAGAGGATAGCCAACTACCCATACCTTGGTGGTGAAATCAGGTCGATGCATGACCGTAACAGATGTGTGTGTGTGTGTATGTGCGTGTGTGTGTGCGTGCATGTGTGTGTGTGTGTGTGTGTCTGTGTGTGCGCGTGCTTGTACGTGTGTGTGTGTGTGCGTGTGTATGTATGTGCGTGTGTATGTATGTGCGTGTGCGTGTGTATGTGCGTGTAATAATAATAATAATAATAATAATAATAGTTGACGGTTTATTGAAAGAACATGGCAGTCAGAAGGCTGAAAATATACAATTACATAATTGGGGAATGGGTCTCTTGATTTAGAAATGATGTACAGGTAACATAAGTGATACAAATATGATATACAATATCCGAGCAGGATAGGACTCGTAGCAACGGATTTAAGTTGGATAAGCTTAGGTTTAGGAGGGAGATAGGAAGGAACTGGTTCTCAAATAGGGTGGTGGACGAGTGGAACAAGCTTAGCAACTTTGTAGTAAGTGCTGGAACGCTGGAAAGGTTTGAAACTAGGCTAGATAGATTCGTGGATGATAAAGAGTGGTAGTAACTCTCGACAGGAGCTGCCATGCACAGGCCAACCGGCCTATTGCAGAGTCTTTATTTTCTTGTGTTCTTATGTTCTTATGATAATTTTTGCAGTGGTTGGGACTGGGCTGTTCTTATAGCAATCAGTTGGAAGAACAAATACTGTCAATGTATACAGCCTTAACAACATCAACCTAGAGAAGTCGACTTGTGAAAGAGACCTAGGGGTACTTGTAAGCCCGGACCTACGGCCTAGAAAACAGTGCGTTAACGTTCGAAATAAGGCAAACAGAGTATTGGGTTTTATATCTAGAAGTGTAAGTAATAAGAGTGCAGAGGTCTTATTGCAACTATATCTTGCACTAGTCAGGCCGCTCCTCGATTATGCGGTTCAGTTCTGGTGCCCTTATTATTGAATGGATATCAATTCACTAGAGTCGGTGCAGCGAAGAATGACGAAAATGATTCTGGGACTTGGAAACCTTCCATATCAGGATAGGTTAAAGAAACTAAACTTGCATTCCCTAGAAAGACGAAGAGTGCGGGGAGATATGATAAAAGTATTGAAGTGGGTGAAAGGAATCAATAAAGGGGATATAGATAAAGTTCTTATAATATCCGAGCAGGATAGGACTCGGAGCAACGGATTCAAGTTGGATAAGTTTAGGTTTAGGAGGGAGATAGAAAGTAACTGGTTCACAAATAGGGTGGTGAAAGAGTGGAACAAGCTTAGCAACTTTGTAGTAAGTGCTGGAACTCTGGAAAGTTTCAAAAGGAGGCTAGATAGATTCATGGATGATAGAGAGTGGTTGTAACTCTCGACAGGAGCTCCCATGCACAGGCCAACCGGCCTATTGCAGACTCCTTATTTTCTTATGTTCTTATCAGTTCGTGCTCATATGGGCTGGATGCGCAACCGCGCCACGTGGCCAGGACAGTAGCTTGGGGCAATGCAGGTGTGCGCCATCCTTCAGGTTAGGTTAGGTGAAGCTGTGAGGTCAGGTCAGATTAGGTCAGATCCAGCCACACTCAGCATTGCTGTGTTTTTGTGTTTTTCCTTCGAGTTAAAATTGCCACTTTTGTATATCACTTGTGGATTGATCGTCAATCTTTGCACTGTACTGTTGGTGTGAGGATGTTGATAAATCCAGACGGGAAGGAGGAGATGGGGCACGGGAGGGCCCTACAGACTGGGCTGGCAGCTGTCTCCATGGTCAAGAGACCACGGCCGCATTAGCGGGCAGCGCCGACTACACACCTCTTTACCCTATGAAGGCTGAGGGAAGTGTGTGTGTGCGTGTGTGTACGCTTGTCTGTGTGTGTGTGTGTGTGTGTGTTTACGTGTGCATGTGTGTGCGTGTGTGTGTGTGTGTTTGTGTGTGTGTGCATGTTTGTGTGGGTTTGTGTGTGTGTGTGTGTGTGTGTGTGATTTCGTGTGTGTGTGTGTGCTTGTACATGTGCATGTTTGTGCGTGTGTGTGTGTACATGCGAAGGTGTTTGTGTGTGTGTACATCATTATTTTACCCCCCCGTTTGGAAGGGGAAGAATTCAGACTGGGTGCCATTGTGCAGGATACTGCCGTTCATGCCATCGTAGAGTTGCCTTACAATGGCGATAACTTTTGGTGGGTAGCCAAAAAGGCTGAGGGCTCACGTGAGGAACTTCCCTGTTGATCGAGTCGAAGGCATTGTTTAGGTCGACGAAAGCCATTTACAGGTCACGATGCTGTTCTCTGCACTTTTCCTGTATTCGGGGAGGAAGTTTTTTGCCTCCGGAAGAAATCTGTTTAGGAGGACTCGGGCGATAATCTTGCCAGCTACAGCAAGCAGTGAGATCCGCGGTAGTTGCCACAGTCTGACTGGTCTCCCTTGTTCCTATAAATATTGACAATGGAGTCATCCTTAAGAGCTTGGGGGGTTTCCTCTTTTTCCCATATATTCTCCAGGAAAGAGTGGAGACGGCTGGTAAGCAGAGGTCCTCCTGCTTTATTCACCTCGGCTGGGATTCCATCAGGCCCTGAGGCTTTGTTATTTTTTTTCTGTTTGATGGCAGTAGCTACCTCATCCAGGGATGGAGGATAGCTGAGGTGCGTCAGCTCTGGATGTTGAGTGACCTGCTGGGTAGGCAGGACATCCACATCGGTGTTTCTGTTGAGCCGTGAATGGTAGTGCTCTTTCTAGGATTGACGGATACCTTCTTCGTCTTTTAATTAGGGAGTTACTGCCGGATGAACGTACGAGGGCCGTGACCCGTCCCATCTTGTGCACCAAAGTCTGAAATAACTGCATTTTATTTGTATCTGTAGTGTATTACTAGTATCCTTAATTAAATGTTGTGGGCAATTTGAATGTTTTTATTGCTTACAATTCCTCCTTATAATAACTGATGTTGAATAATTACTCTATACTACTGAGCGTATACTTAATGAAATTTTTAATGTTAAAAGGCCTGGCACTGATATAATGTAAAAGCTACTTATATGTCAAACAATGGTACATGTATACGTAACATGCTGCTGGACACAAGTTAGACTTCCTGAAATTATCAATATCCAGTTCTTCAACACGATTGTGTACAATATACGGATATTTTAGTAACTAGATACACATACTGGGTAAACAATAGTCTTATGTAACATGCAAATATATATGCCTAAGTTAATAACTCTTTCGGGTTTGTGTATAATTTCTGCACCCAACAACTTATAACAGACACCTATACAACTGTTGGATCTGTTTTAAGGTAACCTAAACTAATTACCTAGTATAGCATTGTGGAAATAGGTCATGAATCATAGTTTGCCAGATTACTTTTTTATATCCTCTTTTTTTCTTTTCACGGCAATTCGAACTCTATTGTTAACAAATATCAATAACAAATAGCTGCAGCTCTATTGTTAATAAATATCAGTAAAAAATAACTGCAGCGCTATTAACAAATATCAGTAATAAATAACTGCAGCTTTATTGTTAACAATATCAGCAATAAATAACTGCAATTTACACCATCCAGTATACGTCAAGTTGAGAAACTGGTAGCATATACGCTGGTTTGGGTTTGGTACTTGAGGGTACTGTATTGCTCCCGGGTAAGGGCAGAGGACACACACAATGACTACAAGAACAATTTTGACTAAACATTGCTCATTTGGGTTGTTTTAACCGCTCCATCCTCTCTCCTTATGGTAACCTGATTAATGACCACCACTGTAAGTGTTTGGGTAAAACCAGTATAAAATAATATTCATGAGATTGAGCGTCACAAATTCATACTCGGGACTAAATTAATATGACGTGCGACACTCGTCAGAGATTTTTAAGATTCTCTGTTCGCCGAGATCTTTGGTCTTAGTTTCCTTTACAAGTTGAGAGTTTTTGGTATTAACGAAGGAAACCACATCATCCCTCTTTTACATTCCTCCCGATATTTTCATATTTCCTTGTCTCTACCCATTCATTTACCTCACTTCTCTCTTACTTTTTCTTCCCTCTGTTCCCTTCTTTATTTTCTCTCCATTCATCTCGCTATGTATATATATATCAAATCACGCCTACCTCCGTCTACTGATCTATCATATAATTTACCTTTATCTATCGAGATGTCCCTTCTTTTTAACCACAACATTGAGGAAAGGCAAAGTTGACAAGTAAAAATACAGAGTGAATAATCTAGGGGTTGAAATACGTGGATGCCCCAAGTAAGGAACACGCACACAATTATCACTGTTTGTGACAGACAAATTTAGGTTATGAAAGGGATAAGAAGATTGTCATGTAAATATAAGTAATTTAATAAAATTTATATTAAGTATTTATTAAGTTAGTTAATAGGTACATTAAATAACACAAGTAAAACCAATTATGCAATTATCAAAACAAAAGTAACAACTATGCATTTGTTAAAACACAACAGAATATTACCCAATTATTCTTACTTTGAACATAAATACACCTACTATGGACAATAACACAAAAACCTAGTAAAATTGCAGCTCAGGTAGCAAGGGTAGGGGAGGCATAGGTGAGCTTGGGAAGTATCAATGTTGAGTAAACACTTAGGAGCTCGGGCGCAAGAACTCCCAGGGAGTTGAGTCGGCGGAGGAGGTGGAGATGGAAACTGGAGGATTTGACAACTTCACTGACGTGTGTTTTCCAATTTAGTTTGTTGTCGGAGGAGATGTTGATGTGCATAACCATGGTCTTGGTATGGTTGATGGTGACGTCGTTGTTGGTGGCACAATTTTGGAAACTGTTCAATAAATCCTGAAGGGAAGTATAGTCGGGAGCAGAATTGTTGACGCTGATCCCAATGGTAGAGTCGTCCACATATTTCCAGCGAGTAGGGGTTTCTCTTAGGACATCATTGATATAAGCAAAAGGAAGTATAGTGGTCCCATCTTGGTGCCTTGGGGGACGCCACAGGTGAGTGACTGAAAGATGGAGACAGCCTCTCGGAAGCGTACAGCTTGGCGTCAGTTACTGAGGAAGTCTGTAAGCCATGGTATAAGACTCCTTCGAAACCTGAGGTCGATAGCTTTGTTGATGATTAAATTGTGGTCGACTAGGTCAAATGACTTGGTGAAGTCAATGAAGGCGACAGCTACAGACGTTTTAGTTTCTTCAGATGGCGGAATATGTAGTCGAGAAAGCTGACAAGACAGTGAGTGGTGGAGGAATTTTTCATATTACCAAATGGCTGAGGAGCTACGGTGCCTGCAATATCAGCAGGGGTGATTGCAATGGGTCATAACTAGTTTAAGGATTGTGGGTTGGTTGACTTGGGCACTGGTGACACATATGAAGTCTTCCAGTCAGCTGGGCATCTGGCTTGGCTGAGGGAAGCATTGATGATGGAGCAGAGGGGTTTAGCTAGCTCCGGGGAGAACTCCTTGAAGAGTTTCATTGGTAAGTCAATGGGGGTGGTGGAGCGTTTTAACTTCAGTTTGTCCAGACGTTTTGTTACTTAAAATTCTTCCACTAAGTCAGTGGGAAAGTGGGCTGGTAGGTAAGCAGGGAGATTGGTTGTATCAAGCCCGGGGAGCGTCTGGCATATAGTAGCGAAATGGTTATTCGATTGCTCAGCTGCGTCAACATTAGTAAGATGGCTAAGGAAGGGGAGAGGGTGTGTCTAATTGTTTAGTCCACAAAGTTCTTTAAGCTTACCATACCACTGACTGATATTGGTCTGCTTCAGGTGTTGCAATTTGGTTGGGTAGTGAGACTTCTTTGCAGTGCGTATTTCGCTGATGACTCGGTTGCGAAAGGACCTGCAGCGGTTGTGGTCATTGAGATAAAAGGCTCTGTCTCTTTGTTGCATAAGTCTTTTGATCCGAGGTGTGATCCAGGGCAAGTCAGCTGGGTGAGATCTGAGGGACTTCTCGGGGAAGAAGTGGTGGATGCTCAGGTGGGTCCCTGGAGAGGACATCACCCAAGATGTTGTCCACCCCTTTTATATGGTGAATGTCCAAGTGGTAGCGCTGGATCTGCAGAGACCATCTCAGTATGCGTTGGTTGGAGTTCTGCATACGGGTGAAGAAGATGAGAGGGTTATTGTCGGTGTAAACGGTGATGGGATGAGGGTGTTGGTGGAGATAGCAGTCAAATTTGTGGAGAGCCATGACTAAGGCGAGGGCCTCTCTCTCAATGATGGAGTACCCTTTTTGGTGTTTCTTCAATTTGGCAGAGTAGTAAGACACCGGGTATAGCACTCCACTAGTAGGGTCCTCCTGAAGCAGGACTGCTCCAATACCAACTCCACTCTCGTCTACTTGAAGAATGAAGGGTTGGGAGTGGTCTGGAGTTCTGAGAACAGGGTGAGACGACAGCAGTAGTTTGAGACGGCTGAAGGCTGCATCACAGTCAGGAGTCCACTTAAATGAAGTTTTAGGGCTGGACAAGTAAGTAAGAGGGGCAGTAATGGAGAAGTTACTGCAGAATCGTCGGAGGAGGGCTTTCCTCGTAGAGGGTGTGGGGAAGGACAGGATAGCTTCCACATTGGCGTCCTTTGGTCTCGTCTGGCCCCCTCCAACAACATGTCCTAAATACGCCACGGTAGCACCCCCAAAAGTGGACTTGGCCAGGTTGATGGTGAAACCTACCTCCTGCAACAGACCGAACAAGGTGTGAAGCCGAATAGGATGTTCCTGCCAACTTTCTGAAATTATTATAAGGTCGCCTAAGTATGCATAGGTGCCAGAAAGGTCTTGAATGGTGAAATTAATGGCACGCTGAAGAGTAGCAGTAGCAGTAACCATTCCGAAAGGCATAA
This sequence comes from Homarus gammarus, assembly GCA_958450375.1. Classification (NCBI taxonomy): domain Eukaryota; kingdom Metazoa; phylum Arthropoda; class Malacostraca; order Decapoda; family Nephropidae; genus Homarus; species Homarus gammarus. The sequence goes on from CAUDMG010002591.1 coordinate 2,561,602, forward strand.
CTTTATATTGATATAATCCAAAAGGGGTAATGAAAGCAGAGATGGTTTTGGCTGTCTCGGTCAACTCCATTTGATAATAACCTTTTAGAAGATCAAAAGTCTGTGTGTTTGTGTGTGTGCGCCCGCACGAGAATCTCGGAAACTACTTTACCGATCTGTAGTGATGATGGATGGTGTTATATGTAGTGATGATGGATGGTGTTTTATGTAGTGATGATGGATGGTGTTATATGTAGTGATGATGGATGGTGTTTTATGTAGTTATGATGGATGTTCTTATATGTAGTGACGATGGGTGGTGTTTTATGTAATGATGATGGATGGTGTTATATGTAGTGATGATGGATGTTGTTATATGTAGTGATGATGGGTGGTGTGATATGTAGTGATGATGGATGGTGTTATATGTAGTGATGATGGTGACAGTGGTAGTGATGGTGATGGTGATAGCGGCATGTTTGTGGTGATAGTGGTGGTGGTAGAGACTGGCTGATGGTAGTGGTAATGATGGTGGTGGTAATGATGATGGTGGTAGTAGTGGTGGTAGTGATGATGGTGGTAGTAGTGATGGTAGTGAAGGTGGTGTTATATGTAGTGATGATGGATGGTATTATATGTAGTGATGATGGTTGGTGTTATATGGAGCGATGATGGATGTTGTTATATGTAGTTATGATGGATGTTGTTATATGTAGTGATGATGTATGGTGTTGTATGTAGTGATGATGGATGGTGTTATATGTAGTGATGATGGATGGTGTTATATGTAGTGACGATGGATGGTGTTATATGTGTTATATGGAGCGATGATGGATGTTGTTATATGTAGTGATGATGGATGTTGTTATATGTAGTGACGATGGATGGTGTTATATGTAATGACGATGGATGGTGTTATATGTAGTGATGATGGATGGTGTTATATGTAGTGATGATGGATGGTGTTATATGTAGTGACGATGGATGGTGTTATATGTGTTATATGGAGCGATGATGGATGGTGTTATATGTAGTGATGATGGTTGGTGTTATATGTAGTGATGATGGATGTTGTTATATGTAGTGATGATGGATGGTGTTATATGTAGTGATGATGGATGGTGTTATTTGTAGTGATGATGGATGGTGTTATATGTAGTGATGATGGATGGTGTTATATGTAGTGATGATGGATGGTGTTATATGTAGTGATGATGGATGGTGTTATATGTAGTGATGATGGATGGTGTTAATAATAATAATATTAATTAACGGTTTATTGAAAAAAGTCTGCAGTCCGAAGGCTGAAAATATACATTGGACATAAATGACTTATTACATACATTGGTGGTTTAACAAAAGCCTTCATTAGAGAAAGTTTTTTTTTTTTTTTTTTTTTTTTTAGGTTAAGGTGGGGAAAGGATGGAAGGCATGCTTGGGCTCAAGGCACAGCCAGACATGAGGGATGGAGAAGTCACAACATATAGTCGTGGGGGGAAAGGTTGGAAAAGAAGTTTAATGAGTTAAACAGAGGGGGACGACACCCCTTGTTTTACATATTACAGAGTTTGTTGGCTAACTAAGCTAACCTAGGATTTAGAATGAGGTTGCACAATGGTTATTTTAGTAGACAATGACTAGATTGATTTTACAATTACAAGTTTATTAACATCTTATACTGTATTACGTTATGGACTCACTGATTGTGACTTGTTAAATGTGAATTTATATCATCTAAGTTTTAATCTAAGGTGGATCACTGCGGCGGACATAGATGGGTCGCGGGTTGGGTCGTTGTAGTGCGGGCAGACTCCGGGGCCACCAGGCGTGGGGTCTCCCTCCGTTGATGTCTTCCCCGCGTAGGTGGTCTGGGCTGTGAGGGTCGTCCAGGAGCTTGTCCGAGACCTTCTTCCCTAGGCGATGGAACCTGAAGTTGAGGGCCTCTGTTTTATTTCTTAGGTGGATGGTTTCCACTGTCTCCTGGTAGGGTGGCGCTTGGCCACTGGCTGACCTCAAACAATTGTTTTGGAAGCTCTGTAGTTGTTGTAGTCTAGTCTTCCCGAGTGTGACGAGTGGTATAGATGGGTACTCCAACACAGGCCTCACCAACGCCTTGTACAGGTGAACTTGTATCTTCTCAGGCATCAATTTAAAACGTTTTAATTTGGTTGCGGCGACTTTGGCTTTATTTAGTCTGTCCTTCACGTGGGGAATGATGCCCGTCCGAGAAATGATGTGGCCGAGCAACCTGCCTTGTTTAGAGTACTCAATCTCTTCGTCGTCGATCATCAATGGGGCCGGCTTGAATTTGGCTATGGGTATGACCTCAAATTTCGTTTTGATTGTTTTTATTTTCCATTTATTTTCATACTCCGAGATCTCTTCTATTGCCCGAGCAGTGAGTCGCGCCATCCTTGCTGTGGACCTTCCTGGGCAGGTGACGATCTGTGTTACATCGTCGGCATACATGACGTACTCGCTGCCGACGATTGGGGGTGGCAGGTCAGCCGTGTAGAGTGTGTAAAGGGTTGGTGAGAGACAAGAGCCCTGAGGCACGCCGCTCGATAGTGAGAATTCTTCTCCAAAATGTTCTTGCATCTTGATTTTGGCTCTGCGGTCCATAATGAAGTTGCATAGAGAAAGGTAAAGGAACATACAGTGAACATACAGATTAATGTAGGTGTTGAACAGCAAACTCGTAGTAACTCCCTCCCAGATGGTGTTAGGAGGAACTCACGTGGTGTAGTAGTTCCCTCAGATGGTGTTATGAGGGACCTCACATGGTCTAGTAATTCCCTCGTAGATGGTGTTATGAGGGGCCTCACGTGGTGTAGTAATTCCCTCACAGATGGTGTTATGAGGGGCCTCACGTGGTGTAGTAATTCCCTCACAGATGGTGTTATGAGGGACCTCACATGGTGTAGTAATTCCCTCACAGATGGTGTTATTAGAGACTTGACGTGGTGTAGTAATTCCCTCACAGATGGTGTTATGAGGGCTCCTGACGTGGTGTAGTAATTCCCTCACAGATGGTGTTATGAGGGACCTCACGTGGTGTAGTAATTCCCTCACAGATGGTGTTATGAGGGACTTGACGTGGTGTAGTAATTCCCTCACATAGGTGTTATGAGGGACATGTGGTGTAGTAATTCCCTCACAGATGGTGTTATGAGGGACTTGACGTGGTGTAGTAATTCCCTCACATATGGTGTTATGAGGGACATGTGGTGTAGTAATTCCCTCACAGATGGTGTTATATGAGTGAGGTGTGGTCTTAGGCTTTCCTATCGTAGACGGATTAACACATCGCTGGTTGTTGTTGGGTCTCACGGGCCGTTATCACTGGGTACCTGGGACCTCACTGTGTGAAGGTTAACTTGGGTACGACTGTTACTGTTGAGTTGTTCTCACTGACTTAAGCACTGTTCACCTCTGTTTAACACTGGTTCCGTTCCTTTCCTAAATGAAATTGTAACTTCTGGCGAGAACTTGTTGATATTCCGGTGGGGAGGAGGGTTCAGGGGAGGGGGTTGGTATGGGCCAACTTAACAGTTGACCTGGCTGCTCCGAGAGGAGCGCCAGGTACGTCTTGACCCTTCGGTGGTCAAGGATGTATGTAGTGATGATGGATGGTGTTATATGTAGTGACGATGGATGGTGTTATAGGTGTTATATGGAGTGATGATGGATGTTGTTATATGTAGTGATGATGGGTGGTGTTATATGTAGTGATGATGTATGGTGTTATATGTAGTGATGATGGATGGTGTTATATGTAGTGACGATGGATGGTGTTATAGGTGTTATATGGAGTGATGATGGATGGTGTTATATGTAGTGATGATGGATGATGTTATATGTAGTGATGATTGGTGGTGTTATATGTAGTGATGATTAGACAATAAAATTATAACAGTTTAATGCTAAAAAAATATACTTTGCTGTACCGTTGTGGTGAAAAACATGGTGGAACTTACATGCACCGTTAATGAACTATTGATGGAAGAAGAAGTTTTGGGGACTGAACAGTGAGTGAGACAATGTGGAGCCTCCCGGAGGGTGACGTCCTACAGTGGCCTAGCGACGATTCTGCTAGTATATGTAGAAGTCCGCGTGCTTTATTGGGCTAATGAAATATATATATATATATATATATATATATATATATATATATATATATATATATATATATATATATATATATATATATATATATATGCACATATATGTATATATGCATATATATATATGTATATATATGTATATATATTTGTTCTTCGTTGTTCATATGAAGTTTTCAACACATTAAAATTGTTGGAAAAGAAAATATAGATATGTTTAATGCATCTATATTGTCATTATGATACATCAAAATAGAGACAGCAAATGTTATATATTATCTTATAGCCACTACAATTTTCCTTTCACACACATACACACACATGCATGAAAAGGAAATGTTAATGACATTCACCAAACTGTACCAAAATGCACAAGCCATGATTTCATGCACATAAACATGGTAGAACATGCACTCACATAATTACATAACAATGAACATAAAATGCTGTACTATGAAGCAAACTTATATATAAACTGCACATCCAGTATTAAACATATGGATAAGGCATGCACTCAGATACCCAACATCATGAAATTCCATAGATAAATTTTTTTTTTAAATAAAGTCACCAAGCTCACACAGATTGAATTATTGAAAATCTTCTGGTACAGTGCATTAGAAGAAAGTTTGCGGAACACGTATACAAAAGCTAGTAGGTACAATATATTAAAACAAAAGAGTGCACTACAAGCATCAGTTCAGGTATACCCGGTAAGTGAAACATTCCAAACCTATGTATAATACATACCCCTTATGTAAATTATTCCTCATTAGTTGAACAATAGAAAAAAATAAATATAAATCAACACGTTACTACCTAGTTATGCCTTACTTTAGCTGTGTTTAACACCTAGTTATGCCTTACTTTAGCTGTGTTTAATACCTAGTTATGCCTTACTTAAGCTGTGTTTAATACCTAGTTATGCCTTACTATAGCTGTGTTTACTACCTAGTTATGCCTTACTATAGCTGTGTTTACTACCTAGTTATGCCTTACTTTAGCTGTGTTTAATACCTAGTTATGCCTTACTTTAGCTGTGTTTAATACCTAGTTATGCCTTACTATAGCTGTGTTTACTCCCTAGTTATGCCTTACTTTAGCTGTGTTTTTTATCAACACAATATGAAGAACTTTCATCCTTTTTTCTTTTCTTGCATAAATCTCTCTTGAAAATTTTTACAAGGTAAGAGATCCTCATTTTCACATACATGTGAACAATAAGGAATTTAAGATCATTAAAAAAATCTTGGCTACTTGTAGTTGTAATTTCCATTAACTTTTAATTTTTCTCTAATATTGTCCTTGAAAATAATTTCACTTATATTTTGTTGAAAAACAATCTCAAGATATTTTTATTAAATCAGTGATGGTTTGGCGGCATAATTTAAATATTTTGTTTTCTCTGCATCTTTTTGGTACAAATATATGTTACAATATCTCATTTCATTATCGGGATCTATAATAATATGTCCCCTACATTTTTCACACTTATGTTCATATATATTACTACTATATGCAATCTTTCTTATATTCCATTCTACTAAATTAGATACTGTAAAACATTGCACATATCATTTCACATTTGAAAACATGTTTGATTTTAATGGTGAAGAAATTAATGTACAATACGTTACAGCTGTACACACCTTCAAGGTTCTGATCTAGGCAAGCATAATTACAAAGCCTACATATGAGTTGTCCTGATGTATAATTCTTTGGTGAAAAATGGTAACTACATACTTTTATCCTCTTCGCCACTGATCGGCTTGTTAGCCGCTTGGGCGATCGGTCACGTCTCTTTTCCTTTAAATTCTTCACCAAAAGGTCGGCTCGCTAGCCGCCCGGGCGATCGGTCACGTCTCTGTCACGCACTGTTGGCAAATATTGGGCATGCACCGGCTCCTGAATGTACCTGAACCCGCTCCAGTGTTGGTCAAGTCTTCTCTTGAAAGAGCTCACACTCGGTGCCGTCACAACACTCTCTGGTAGATTGTTCCAAGAGTTTACAACCCTCACTCCGAAAAAGTTTGCCCTCACGGTTTTCTGGACTTGCGGCTTCTTCAATCTTGAGCTGTGACCCCTTGTGGGGCGAGCGTCCGCCAGCTCCAAGTAAGGACACTCAACTGAGTAGTGCCACCTGAGATGCTTATAAACCTCAACTAGGTCCCCCCTTGCCCGTCCGTAGTATAAGCTAGGCAAGTTCAGGCGCTCCAATCTCTCAGGGTAGCTGAGGTGCCGAAGTGCAGGCACCAGTTTGGTGGCCCTCCTTTGAACATTTTCAACCAACTGACAGTCCCTAGCATATCTCGGGGACCAGATGGGGTGACAGTACTCCAGATGGGGAAGCACTTCACTCCTGAAGATCGTCACGAGGGACGGACCGTCTAGATATCTGAACGACCTTCTTATAAGACCCAATAATTTATTTGCCTGATTTACCTTCTTCTCACAATGGCCCGAGAACTTCAGCTCATTGTCAACATACACACCTAGGTCCTTCTCACACACAGTCTCAACTAGTACATTTTCTTCATCCCGTTGGGACATATGGTACGCCTCCTTACCGTTGGTACGCCCCAGGTGCATCCTCTTACACTTCGTGACATTGAATCTCAGCAGCCATTCCTTCGACCATTCCTGGAGCCCACAGAGGTCCTTCTGCAGCTCTTCACAGTCCGCTTGGTTCTTAATTTCCCGAAATAACTTGGCGTCATCGGCAAACATTTGTATGGAGGAGTGTACAACGTCAGGCATATCATTTATGAAACAAACAAACAGCGGGCCCAATACACTACCCTGCGGTACCCCACTTGTTACAGGTACAGATGACGATTTCGTGCCATTAATCACCACACATTGCTTGCGGTCATGTAGAAAGTCTTCTATCCACGCTAGGACATTTCCCCGAATTCCGTACCCTTCCAGTTTGATTTTCAGCCTTTCGTGGGGTACACTGTCGAAAGCCTTGGCAAAATCTAGGTAAATATTGTCGATATTACCACCCCGTTCTAGAATATGGGTCCAAATATCCAATACCTTGAGCAATTGTGTCAAGCAAGAGCTCCCCGGCATAAAACCGTGTTGGCAATCTTTTACAAGGTTGTTTCGTAGTAGATGTTCCATCGCTGCATCTCTGATAATACTCTCAAGTACTTTACATATTATGCTGGTCAGGCTCACCGGTCTATAGTTGTTCGTGGAGTGACTATCGCCCTTCTTGAAGATAGGACTCACATAAGCCACTTTCCATTCACTGGGGCATTTACAAAACAGAATCTTCAGGGGCTCTGCAAGCTCGTTGCACAGCTCCCTTAGCACTCTAGGATGCACCATGTCAGGTCCAGGACTCTTTTGGACCTTTAGCCTGGACAGTTTATTTCTAATACCCTCTTCTGTGAACACAATGTGGGTCAGTGCTGTGTCGAACCGTCTGTCCTCAAACGCAGGAAGGTTAGTTGCATCCTCTCTTGTGAACACTGAGGAAAAGAAGCTGTTCAATGCCTCAGCTTTATCCTGGTCAGAATCTGCGTAACTACCATTGTATGTATATTATGTATGCTGGATTATATGTCATGTATGTATATTATGTATGTGCTCCATTTATGTAGCTAGCAGCGTGTGGCAATGTTATTACTATATCCCACATGCCTAATTAATGTGCCTGGCGACGTATGGAAGCTGCTAATGTATCACTTGCCATACGTCGCCTATAGCAGTTGACCAGCAGGAGCCTAGCCGGGGAGAGTGCTGCTTCCCTTTGTGTACATACTCTTATCCAGTAAACCGAACCTACAAAACTATACAGGTGTTTGTGTTCTCTCCTGTATATAGAACTTATTATTCAGAACCTAACAACCATCTTCAAGCCTCAGGTCTGATACTCCTACTCGCGTTTTCAATTTCGACTTTGCATAGCGGTAAAACGCCTTTGGGTTTGACTTGACCTCGCGTGCAACCAGCCTTTGGAACTCCTTTTCAGCCCTCCTACACTCTATCTTTGCTTGGTTTCTGGCTCTTGCATACATCCTCCTGTCTTGCTCATCGTTTGACCCAACCCACGTCTTGAATTTCTGGGTTTTCTTCTTAATTTTGTCGACCGCCGCATGGTTCATGTGTAGGGATCCCCTCGTATTCCTAGAAGCACTGGGTTTGGTCTTGGGTATATATTTATCGATCAAATGGGTCATTTTACTAGTTATGATATTCAGCGTAGTGTCTGCGTTCTTGTACCTTAATAAGTCAGGCCAGTTGATACCCCTCATCTCTTCCCTCATCCCATTGTAATTTCCCTTGTAATATTTGCACCTTGGCCTGGCCTTATCTTGAACTAGGTAACAGTTAAATCTGAATGACAACACTGTATGGTGACTGGTGCCAACTGGGGCAAGGTGTTCCAGTTTGGCCACCATACCCTCCTCGTTTGTTATGACGAGGTCAAGTGGCTTGGGTGTTTGCTCCCCTCTGTAATGTGTCGGGTCTCTAACATGTTGGAACAGAAAATTATCTCTCAGAGTTTCTACAAAAAGAGTAGCAGGATTATTCAAGTCATTCGGGGTGGACTCGTTTCTCCAGTCGATGTCGCCATAGTTAAAGTCCCCCATGATAAGGAGGTGGCTGGGGTTGAGCATCGCCGCATTGTTTATTAAGGTTCTTAAGTTCCTTTGATTTAGTGGGCCACAGTTCGGGGATCTGTAGATACACCCGACGATAAGTAAGTCCCCTCCCCTTAATTTAATTTTACACCACTTGGACTCTTCAAAAACATCCTCTCACTGTACCCTCGCCTGGCTGGCTCTAAGGTCTTGCCTAGCGTAGATAACCACACCCCTCCTGCAGGATTCTTGAGTTAGGTTCGTAGATGAGTCATATCCAGCAATACTGAACTCACATTCCTCTGGGTCGATTCTCCTGTTCTTGTACAACAGTTCTACAACTCCTACAATATCTGGTTGGTGTACTCTTAGTAGTGTTTCAAACTCCTCTCTCTTATCAAGGAACGTGTCAGTATTAGTGTACATGACATTCAAGCCAGAATTTGTTCTCGGTAACGTCTCTGCTCTTACTAATAAACCCGCTCCACCCACATTCTCAGAAGCTGCAGCATTTGCTAAGTACACTGTATTTTGCAGGGTGTGGTTAAAAATGTCATTGTTTACACGGTGCTCGTTCCCTCCTGTCCGGTAGGCTGAGCTGGTGCCGCCTCCCGGGTGGGGGGTTGAGTGGGTGGAGGGTGCACTGCTGCCCCCTGGCCCTGTGTCGGCACACTTGTTTCCACTACCCTCCCCCTGAGTATAACCCACGCGCACCTGTCCCCGTTCTTCCTCGACTCCTCCCTCTTCTGCTTCAGGTCCAGCAGGAGCTTCTTGTACTGTTCCCTCTGCATTACCGTGCGGTCTGGGTGAATAAATACATCCCGAAATTTCTCGCTCCTTGCTAAGTTTTTTGTCTGCCGAATAACTTGCCATTTTTCCTCCTCACTCCCTAGTGTGATCCTGAGGGGGCGAGGCTTAGCCCCCTGCTTTTGTCCCAGTCTCCTCACATCCTGAGGGGTTGCTGGAATCTTCAGAACCTCTGTGCAAATATTTTGAAACAGCACCTTGTCGTGTGTTTCCTTACTCACAGTTCCCTCTGCCTGGCTCTCTGGGACTCCAAAAACTATTACATTGTTCCTGCGCTGGAGCTGTTCCTGGTGTTCCTCCTCTCCCCTAACAGTAGGTGCGTTAATTTTCATTTCTTCGACACACTTTTTCAGAGTCCCAATCTGCTGTAGAACCTGTACTGATTCTGCATTACTCTCCGCCCCCCCCCCCCCCCCCGTGGCCCTCCTAATACGTCAGCATAACTCCTCTTAGCAACCACCTCCATTCTATTAGCTACTTCCTCAGTCTTAGCAAGGATCTCTTTCCCAACTTCCTCCAGTTTGTCAACCAGCAGGGCTCCTGCTTCATCTATTTTCGTCCCTAGAGAACTCGTTCCCTTATGGATTGCAATCGCTTCATTCACCTTGACTATGCAGCCAGAGCAATACCAGCAACAGCCATCAAGCTTTACGGCAGTTAGTAACTTCCTAAACGTTGCATTAGTTAGGCCTGTATCCTCCATATCCGACGTCTCCCTGCAGTAATCACATATCAAGCTCATGGTTGTTGTTGTTGTGGGGGGGGGGGGGGGGTGCAGACTGTGTATAAATCTACACCTATTTCAAAGAAAATAAAGAGAGAAAAAGTACTTAGCTACTCTCTGTTGCCTATGGAGTTGTCGTCTGTGACTGCGTACACTGTATCTCCCTGTGAATGGTGTATTGTAGGCACAGTTTCAGTCCTTGAGAAAGCACACAATCAACATAAAATTTAAAGTCTCTGTGGCACCTATGACATATTCGGAAGCTTCTGTTTAATTGCTCATAGGTCTTCCCTTGGTGAAGTGGAACCTTTGATGGAACTCCAATAATACTTAGCCATCTGAGGCATCTGAAAAACACATTAAACAAGAGTACAGTACTGATAACTTGCTAGTAGTGCTGTGGTCGTGGAGTGTGGTTTGTGGTGCTGTGGTCGTGGAGTGTGGTGGTGCTGTGGTCGTGGAGTGTGGTGCTGTGGTCGTGGAGTGTGGTTTGTGGTGCTGTGGTCGTGGAGTGTGGTGTGAGTGTGGTGCTGTGGTCGTGGAGTGTGGTGTGTGGTGTTGTGGTCGTGGAGTGTGGTGTGAGTGTGGTGCTGTGGTCGTGGAGTGTGGTGCTGTGGTCGTGGAGTGTGGTTTGTGGTGCTGTGGTCGTGGAGTGTGGTGCGAGTGTGGTGCTGTGGTCGTGGAGTGTGGTGCTGTGGTCGTGGAGTGTGGTGTGAGTGTGGTGCTGTGGTCGTGGAGTGTGGTGTGTGGTGCTGTGGTCGTGGAGTGTGGTGTGTGGTGCTGTGGTCGTGGAGTGTGGTTTGTGGTGCTGTGGTCGTGGAGTGTGGTGTGAGCGTGGTGCCGTGGTCGTGGAGTGTGGTGTGAGTGTGGTGCTGATGTACATGAAGTGTGGTGTGAGTGTGGTGCTGTGCTCGTGGAGTGTGATGTGAGTGTGGTGCTGTGGTTGTGGAGTGTGGTGCTGTGGTCGTGGAGTGTGGTGTGAGTGTGGTGCTGTGGTCGTGGAGTGTGGTGCTGTGGTCGTGGAGTGTGGTGCTGTGGTCGTAGAGTGTGGTGTGAGTGTGGTGCTGTGGTCGTGGAGTGTGGTGTGAGTGTGGTGCTGTGGTCGTGGAGTGTGGTGTGAGTGTGGTGCTGTGGTCGTGGCTGTGGTGTGAGTGTGGTGCTGTGGTCGTGGAATGTGGTGTGGTGCTATGGTCGTGGAGTGTGGTGTGAGTGTGGTGCTGTGGTCGTGGAGTGTGGTGCTGTGGTCGTGGAGTGTGGTGTGAGTGTGGTGCTCTGGTCGTGGAGTGTGCTGTGAGTGTGGTGCTGTGGTCGTGGCTGTGGTGTGAGTGTGGTGCTGTGGTCGTGGAGTGTGGTGTGAGTGTGGAGCTGTGGTCGAGCAGTGTGGTGCTGTGGTCGTGGAGTGTGGTGTGAGTGTGGTGTTGTGGCTGTGGTGTTGTGGCTGTGGTGTGAGTGTGGTGTGAGTGTGGTGCTGTGGTCGTGGAGTGTGGTGCTGTGGTCGAGGAGTGTGGTGTGAGAGTGGTGCTGTGGTCGTGGAGTGTGGTGTGAGTGTGGTGCTGTGGTCGTGGCTGTGGTGTGAGTGTGGTGTGAGTTTGGTGCTGTGGTCGTGGCTGTGGTGTGAGTGTGGTGCTGCGGTCGAGGAGTGTGGTGTGAGTGTGGTGCTGTGGTCGAGGAGTGTGGTGTGAGTGTGGTGCTGTGGTCGTGGAGTGTGATGCTGTGGTCGTGGAATGTGGTGTGAGTGTGGTGCTGTGGTCGTGGAGTGTGGTGCTGTGGTCGAGGAGTGTGGTGTGAGTGTGGTGCTGTGGTCGAGGAGTTTGGTGTGTGGTGCTGTGGTCGTGGAGTGTGGTGTGAGTGTGGTGCTGTGGTCGAGGAGTGTGGTGCTGTGGTCGTGGAGTATGGTGCTGTGGTCGAGGAGTGTGTTTTGAGTGTGGTGCTGTGGTCGAGGAGTGTGGTGTGAGTGTGGTGCTGTGGTCGTGGATTGTGGTGCTGTGGCCGTGGAGTGTGGTGCTGTGGTCGTGGAGTGTGGTGTAGGTTTGGTGCTGTGGTCGAGGAGTGTGGTGTGTGGTGCTGTGGTCGTGGAGTGTGGTGTGAGTGTGGAGCTGTGGTCGAGCAGTGTGGTGCTGTGGTCGTGGAGTGTGGTGCTGTGGTCGTGGAGTGTAGTGTGAGTGTGGTGTTGTGGCTGTGGTGTGAGTGTGGTGTGAGTGTGGTGCTGTGGTCGTGGAGTGTGGTGCTGTGGTCGAGGAGTTTGGTGTGAGTGTGGTGCTGTGGTCGTGGAGTGTGGTGCTGTGGTCGTGGCTGTGGTGTGAGTGTGGTGTGAGTTTGGTGCTGTGGTCGTGGCTGTGGTGAGTGTGTGGTGCTGTGGTCGAGGAGTGTGGTGTGAGTGTGGTGCTGTGGTCGAGGAGTGTGGTGTGAGTGTGGTGCTGTGGTCGTGGAGTGTGGTGCTGTGGTCGTGGAGTGTGGTGTGAGTGTGGTGCTGTGGTCGTGGAGTGTGGTGTGAGTTTGGTGCTGTGGTCGTGGAGTGTGGTGTGAGTGTGGTGCTGTGGTCGAGGAGTGTGGTGTGAGTGTGGTGCTGTGGTCGTGGAGTGTGGTGCTGTGGTCGAGGAGTATGGTGTGAGTGTGGTGCTGTGGTCGAGGAGTGTGGTGTGAGTGTGGTGCTGTGGTCGTGGAGTGTGGTGTGAGTGTGGTGCTGTGGTCGTGGCTGTGGTGTGAGTGTGGTGCTGTGGTCGTGGAATGTGGTGTGGGTGTGGTGCTATGGTCGTGGAGTGTGGTGTGAGTGTGGTGCTGTGGTCGTGGAGTGTGGTGCTGTGGTCGTGGAGTGTGGTGCTGTGGTCGTGGAGTGTGCTGTGAGTGTGGTGCTCTGGTCGTGGAGTGTGCTGTGAGTGTGGTGCTGTGGTCGAGGAGTGTGGTGTGAGTGTGGTGCTGTGGTCGTGGAGTGTGGTGCTGTGGTCGTGGAGTGTGGTGTGAGAGTGGTGCTGTGGTCGAGGAGTGTGGTGCTGTGGTCGTGGAGTGTGGTGTGAGTTTGGTGCTGTGGTCGAGGAGTGTGGTGTGTGGTGCTGTGGTCGTGGAGTGTGGTGTGAGTGTGGAGCTGTGGTCGAGCAGTGTGGTGCTGTGGTCGTGGAGTGTGGTGTTGTGGCTGTGGTGTGAGTGTGGTGTGAGTGTGGTGCTGTGGTCGTGGAGTGTGGTGCTGTGGTCGAGGAGTGTGGTGTGAGAGTGGTGCTGTGGTCGTGGAGTGTGGTGTGAGTGTGGTGCTGTGGTCGTGGCTGTGGTGTGAGTGTGGTGTGAGTTTGGTGCTGTGGTCGTGGCTGTGGTGTGAGTGTGGTGCTGCGGTCGAGGAGTGTGGTGTGAGTGTGGTGCTGTGGTCGAGGAGTGTGGTGTGAGTGTGGTGCTGTGGTCGTGGAGTGTGGTGCTGTGGTCGTGGAGTGTGGTGTGAGTGTGGTGCTGTGGTCGTGGAGTGTGGTGCTGTGGTCGAGGAGTGTGGTGTGAGTGTGGTGCTGTGGTCGAGGAGTTTGGTGTGTGGTGCTGTGGTCGTGGAGTGTGGTGTGAGTGTGGTGCTGTGGTCGAGGAGTGTGGTGTGAGTGTGGTGCTGTGGTCGTGGATTGTGGTGCTGTGGTCGTGGAGTGTGGTGCTGTGGTCGTGGAGTGTGGTGTGAGTTTGGTGCTGTGGTCGAGGAGTGTGGTGCTGTGGTAGTGGAGTGTGGTGTGAGTGTGGAGCTGTGGTCGAGCAGTGTGGTGCTGTGGTCGTGGAGTGTGGTGCTGTGGTCGTGGTGTGTGGTGTGAGTGTGGTGTGAGTGTGGTGCTGTGGTCGTGGAGTGTGGTGCTGTGGTCGAGGAGTGTGGTGTGAGTGTGGTGCTGTGGTCGTGGAGTGTGGTGCTGTGGTCGAGGAGTTTGGTGTGAGTGTGGTGCTGTGGTCGTGGAGTGTGGTGCTGTGGTCGTGGCTGTGGTGTGAGTGTGGTGTGAGTTTGGTGCTGTGGTCGTGGCTGTGGTGAGTGTGTGGTGCTGTGGTCGAGGAGTGTGGTGTGAGTGTGGTGCTGTGGTCGAGGAGTGTGGTGTGAGTGTGGTGCTGTGGTCGTGGAGTGTGGTGCTGTGGTCGTGGAGTGTGGTGTGAGTGTGGTGCTGTGGTCGTGGAGTGTGGTGTGAGTTTGGTGCTGTGGTCGTGGAGTGTGGTGTGAGTGTGGTGCTGTGGTCGAGGAGTGTGGTGTGAGTGTGGTGCTGTGGTCGTGGAGTGTGGTGCTGTGGTCGAGGAGTATGGTGTGAGTGTGGTGCTGTGGTCGAGGAGTGTGGTGTGAGTGTGGTGCTGTGGTCGTGGAGTGTGGTGTGAGTGTGGTGCTGTGGTCGTGGCTGTGGTGTGAGTGTGGTGCTGTGGTCGTGGAATGTGGTGTGGGTGTGGTGCTATGGTCGTGGAGTGTGGTGTGAGTGTGGTGCTGTGGTCGTGGAGTGTGGTGCTGTGGTCGTGGAGTGTGGTGCTGTGGTCGTGAGTGTGGTGTGAGTGTGGTGCTCTGGTCGTGGAGTGTGCTGTGAGTGTGGTGCTGTGGTCGAGGAGTGTGGTGTGAGTGTGGTGCTGTGGTCGTGGAGTGTGGTGCTGTGGTCGTGGAGTGTGGTGTGAGAGTGGTGCTGTGGTCGAGGAGTGTGGTGCTGTGGTCGTGGAGTGTGGTGTGAGTTTGGTGCTGTGGTCGAGGAGTGTGGTGTGTGGTGCTGTGGTCGTGGAGTGTGGTGTGAGTGTGGAGCTGTGGTCGAGCAGTGTGGTGCTGTGGTCGTGGAGTGTGGTGTTGTGGCTGTGGTGTGAGTGTGGTGTGAGTGTGGTGCTGTGGTCGTGGAGTGTGGTGCTGTGGTCGAGGAGTGTGGTGTGAGAGTGGTGCTGTGGTCGTGGAGTGTGGTGTGAGTGTGGTGCTGTGGTCGTGGCTGTGGTGTGAGTGTGGTGTGAGTTTGGTGCTGTGGTCGTGGCTGTGGTGTGAGTGTGGTGCTGCGGTCGAGGAGTGTGGTGTGAGTGTGGTGCTGTGGTCGAGGAGTGTGGTGTGAGTGTGGTGCTGTGGTCGTGGAGTGTGGTGCTGTGGTCGTGGAGTGTGGTGTGAGTGTGGTGCTGTGGTCGTGGAGTGTGGTGCTGTGGTCGAGGAGTGTGGTGTGAGTGTGGTGCTGTGGTCGAGGAGTTTGGTGTGTGGTGCTGTGGTCGTGGAGTGTGGTGTGAGTGTGGTGCTGTGGTCGAGGAGTGTGGTGTGAGTGTGGTGCTGTGGTCGTGGATTGTGGTGCTGTGGTCGTGGAGTGTGGTGCTGTGGTCGTGGAGTGTGGTGTGAGTTTGGTGCTGTGGTCGAGGAGTGTGGTGCTGTGGTAGTGGAGTGTGGTGTGAGTGTGGAGCTGTGGTCGAGCAGTGTGGTGCTGTGGTCGTGGAGTGTGGTGCTGTGGTCGTGGAGTGTGGTGTGAGTGTGGTGTTGTGGCTGTGGTGTGAGTGTGGTGTGAGTGTGGTGCTGTGGTCGTGGAGTGTGGTGCTGTGGTCGGGAGTGTGGTGTGAGTGTGGTGCTGTGGTCGTGGAGTGTGGTGCTGTGGTCGTGGCTGTGGTGTGAGTGTGGTGTGAGTTTGGTGCTGTGGTCGTGGCTGTGGTGAGTGTGTGGTGCTGTGGTCGAGGAGTGTGGTGTGAGTGTGGTGCTGTGGTCGAGGAGTGTGGTGTGAGTGTGGTGCTGTGGTCGTGGAGTGTGGTGCTGTGGTCGTGGAGTGTGGTGTGAGTGTGGTGCTGTGGTCGAGGAGTGTGGTGCTGTGGTCGTGGAGTGTGGTGTGAGTTTGGTGCTGTGGTCGTGGAGTGTGGTGTGAGTGTGGTGCTGTGGTCGAGGAGTGTGGTGTGAGTGTGGTGCTGTGGTCGTGGAGTGTGGTGCTGTGGTCGAGGAGTGTGGTGTGAGTGTGGTGCTGTGGTCGAGGAGTGTGGTGCTGTGGTCGTGGAGTGTGGTGTGAGTGTGGTGCTGTGGTCGTGGCTGTGGTGTGAGTGTGGTGCTGTGGTCGTGGAATGTGGTGTGGGTGTGGTGCTATGGTCGTGGAGTGTGGTGTGAGTGTGGTGCTGTGGTCGTGGAGTGTGGTGCTGGGGTCGTGGAGTGTGGTGTGAGTGTGGTGCTCTGGTCGTGGAGTGTGCTGTGAGTGTGGTGCTGTGGTCGAGGAGTGTGGTGTGAGTGTGGTGCTGTGGTCGTGGAGTGTGGTGCTGTGGTCGTGGAGTGTGGTGTGAGTGTGGTGCTGTGGTCGAGGAGTGTGGTGCTGTGGTCGTGGAGTATGGTGTGAGTTTGGTGCTGTGGTCGAGGAGTGTGGTGTGTGGTGCTGTGGTCGTGGGGTGTGGTGTGAGTGTGGAGCTGTGGTCGAGCAGTGTGGTGCTGTGGTCGTGGAGTGTGGTGCTGTGGTCGTGGAGTGTGGTGTGAGTGTGGTGTTGTGGCTGTGGTGTGAGTGTGGTGCTGTGGTCGTGGAGTGTGGTGCTGTGGTCGAGGAGTGTGGTGTGAGTGTGGTGCTGTGGTCGTGGAGTGTGGTGTGAGTGTGGTGCTGTGGTCGTGGCTGTAGTGTGAGTGTGGTGTGAGTTTGGTGCTGTGGTGTGAGTGTGGTGCTGTGGTCGAGGAGTGTGGTGTGAGTGTGGTGCTGTGGTCGAGGAGTGTGGTGTGAGTGTGGTGCTGTGGTCGTGGAGTGTGGTGTGAGTGTGGTCGTGGCTGTGGCGTGAGTGTGGTGTGAGTTTGGTGCTGTGGTCGTGGCTGTGGTGTGAGTGTGGTGCTGTGGTCGAGGAGTGTGGTGTGAGTGTGGTGCTGTGGTCGAGGAGTGTGGTGTGAGTGTGGTGCTGTGGTCGTGGAGTGTGGTGCTGTGGTCGTGGAGTGTGGTGTGAGTGTGGTGCTGTGGTCGAGGAGTGTGGTGCTGTGGTCGTGGGGTGTGGTGTGAGTTTTGTGCTGTGGTCGAGGAGTGTGGAGTGTGGTGCTGTGGTCGTGGAGTGTGGTGTGAGTGTGGTGCTGTGGTCGTGGAGTGTGGTGTGAGTGTGGTGCTGTGGTCGTGGCTGTGGTGTGAGTGTGGTGTGAGTTTGGTGCTGTGGTCGTGGCTGTGGTGTGAGTGTGGTGCTGTGGTCGAGGAGTGTGGTGCTGTGGTCGTGGAGTGTGGTGTGAGTTTGGTGCTGTGGTCGAGGAGTGTGGTGTGAGTGTGGTGCTGTGGTCGAGGAGTGTGGTGTGAGTGTGGTGCTGTGGTCGTGGAGTGTGGTGCTGTGGTCGAGGAGTGTGGTGTGGGTGTGGTGCTGTGGTCGAGGAGTGTGGTGTGTGGTGCTGTGGTCGTGGAGTGTGGTGTGAGTGTGGTGCTGTGGTCGAGGAGTGTGGTGCTGTGGTCGTGGAGTATGGTGCTGTGGTCGAGGAGTGTGGTGTGAGTGTGGTGCTGTGGTCGAGGAGTGTGGTGTGAGTGTGGTGCTGTGGTCGTGGAGTGTGGTGCTGTGGTCGTGGAGTGTGGTGTGAGTGTGGTGCTGTGGTCGAGGAGTGTGGTGCTGTGGTCGTGGAGTGTGGTGTGAGTTTGGTGCTGTGGTCGAGGAGTGTGGTGTGTGGTGCTGTGGTTGAGGAGTGTGGTGTGAGTGTGGTGCTGTGGTCGAGGAGTGTGGTGTGAGTGTGGTGCTGTGGTCGAGGAGTGTGGTGTGAGTGTGGTGCTCTGGTCATGGAGTGTGGTGTGAGTGTGGTACTGTGGTCGTGGAGTGTGTTGTGAGTGTGGTGCTGTGGTCGAGGAGTGTGGTGTAAGTGTGGTGCTCTGGTCATGGAGTGTGGTGTCAGTGTGGTGCTGTGGTCGTGGAGTGTGATGTGAGTGTGGTGTGAGTGTGGAGCTGTGGTCGTGGTGTGTGGTGTGAGTGTGGTGCTGTGGTCATGGAGTGTGGTGTGAGTGTGGTGCTGTGGTCGTGGCTGTGGTGTGAGTGTGGTGTGAGTGTGGTGTGAGTTTGGTGCTGTGGTCCTGGCTGTGGTGTGAGTGTGGTGCTGTGGTCGTGGAATGTGGTGTGGGTGTGGTGCTATAGTCGTGGAGTGTGGTGTGAGTGTAGTGCTGTGGTCGAGGAGTGTGGTGCTGTGGTCGTGGAGTGTGGTGTGAGTGTGGTGTGAGTGTGGTGCTGTGGTCGTGGCTGTGGTGTGAGTGTGGTGTGAATGTGGTGCTGTGGTCGTGGAGTGTGGTGTGAGTGTGGTGCTGTGTTCGTGGAGTGTGGTGTGAGTGTGGAGCTGTGGTCGTGGAGTGTGGTGTGAGTGTGGTGCTGTGGTCGTGGAGTGTGGTGTGAGCGTTGAGCTGTGGTCGTGGAGTGTGGTGTGAGTGTGGAGCACTGGTCGCGGAGTGTGGTGTGGTGCTGTGGTCGTGGGGTGTCGTGTGAGTGTGGTGCTGTGGTCGTGGAGTGTGGTGTGAGTTTGGTGCTGTGGTCGTGGAGTGTGATGTGAGTGTGGTGTGAGTGTGGTGCTGTGGTCGTGGAGTGTGGTGTGAGTGTGGTGTGAGTGTGGAGCTGTGGTCGTGGAGTGTGGTGTGAGTGTGGTGCTGTGGTCGTGGAGTGTGGTGTGAATGTGGTGCTGTGGTCGTGGAGTGTGATGTGAGTGTGGTGTGAGTGTGGTGCTGTGGTCGTGGAGTGTGGTGTGAGTGTTGTGCTGTGGTCGTGGAGTGTGGTGTGAGTGTTGTGCTGTGGTCGTGGAGTGTGGTGTGAGTGTGGTGCTGTGGTCGTGGAGTGTGGTGTGAGTGTGAGTGTGGTGCTGTGGTCGTGGAGTGTGGTGTGAGTGTGGTGCTGTGATCGAGGAGTGTGGTGTGAGTGTGGTGCTTTGGTCGAGGAGTGCGGTATGAGTGTGGTGCTGTGGTTGTGGAGTGTGGTGTGAGTGTGGTGCTGTGGTCGTGGCTGTGGTGTGAGTGTGTTGTGAGTGTGGTGCTGTGGTCGTGGAGTGTGGTGTGAGTGTGGTGCTGTGGTCGAGGAGTGTGGTGGTGAGGTCGTGGAGTGTGGTGTGAGTGTGGTGCTGTGGTCGTGGAGTGTGGTGTGAGTGTGGTGCTGTGGTCGTGGAGTGTGGTGTGAGTGTGGTGCTGTGGTCGTGGAGTGTGGTGTGAGTGTGGTGCTGTAGTCGTGGAGTGTGGTGTGAGTGTGGTGCTGTGGTCTTGGAGTGTGGTGTGAGTGTGGTGTGAGTGTGGTGCTGTGGTCGTGGAGTGTGGTGTGAGTTTGGTGCTCTGGTCGAGGAGTGTGGTGTGAGTGTGGTGCTGTAGTCGTGGAGTGTGGTGTGAGTGTGGTGCTCTGGTCGTGAAGTGTGGTATGAGTGTGGTGCTGTGGTCGTGGCTGTGGTGTGAGTGTGGTGCTGTGGTCGTGGAGTGTGGTGTGAGTGTGGTGCTCTAGTCGTGGAGTGTGGTGTGAGTGTGGTGCTGTGGTCGTGGAGTGTGGTGTGAGTGTGGTGCTGTGGTCGTGGAGTGTGGTGCTGTGGTCGAGGAGTGTGGAGTGAGTGTGGTGCTGTGTTCATGAAGTGTGCTGTGAGTGTGGTGTTGTGCTCGTGGAGTGTGATGTGAGTGTGGTGCTGCTTTTGTGGAGTGTGGTGTGAGTGTGGTGCTGTGGTTGTGGAGTGTGGTGTGAATTTTGTGCTGTGGTCGTGGAGTGTGGTGTGAGTGTGGTGCTGTGCTCGTGGAGTGTGATGTGAGTGTGGTGCTGCGGTTGTGGAGTGTGGTGTGAGTGTGGTGCTGTGGTCGTGGAGTGTGGTGTGAGTGTGGTGCTGTGGTCGAGGAATGTGGTGTGAGTGTGGTACTGTGGTCGAGGAGTGTGGTGTGTGTGGTGCTGTGGTCGAGGAGTGTGGTGTGAGTGTGGTGCTGTGGTCGTGGAGTGTGGTGTGAGAGTGGTGCTGTGATCAAGGAGTGTGGTGCTGCGGTCGTGGAGTGTGGTGCTGTGGTCGTGGAGTGGGGTATGAGTGTGGTGTTGTGGTCGTGGAGTGTGGTATGAGCGTGGTGCTGTGGTCGTGGAGTGTGGTGTGAGTGTGGTGCTGTGGTCGTGGAGTGTGGTGCTGTGGTCGTGGAGTGTGGTGTGAGTGTGGTGTTGTGGTCGTGGAGTGTGGTGCTGTGGTCGTGGAGTGGGGTATGAGTGTGGTGCTGTGGTCGTGGAGTGGGGTATGAGTGTGGTGCTGTGGTCGTGGAGTGTGGTATGAGTGTGGTGTTGTAGTCGTGGAGTGTTGTGCTGTGGTCGTGGAGTGTGGTGTGAGTGTAGTGCTGTGATTGAGGAATGTGGTGTGAGTGTGGTGCTGTGGTCGAGGGATGTGGTGTGAGTGTGGTGCTGTGGTCGAGGAATGTGGTGTGAGTGTGGTGCTGTGGTCGACGAATGTGGTGTGAGTGTGGTGCTGTGATCGAGGAGTGTGGTGCTGTGGTCGTTGAGTGTGGTGGTGTGGTCGTGGAGTGTGGTGTGAGTGTGGTGCTGTGGTCGAGGAATGTGATGTGAGTGTGGTGCTGTGGTCGAGGAATGTGGTGTGAGTGTGGTGCTGTGGTCGAGGAATGTGGTGTGAGTGTGGTGCTGTGGTCGAGGAATGTGGTGTGAGTGTGGTGCTGTGGTCGTGGAGTGTGGTGTGAGTGTGGTGCTGTGGTCGTGGAGTGTGGTGTGAGTGTGGTGCTGTGGTCGTGGAGTGTGGTGTGAGTTTGGTGCTGTGGTCGTGGAGTGTGGTGTGAGTGTGGTGCTGTGTGTGTTGTATGTGTGTGTGTTGTATATGTGTGTGTGTGTGTGTGTTGTATGTGTGTGTGTGTGTGTTGTATGTGTGTGTTGTATGTGTGTTTGTTGTGTGTATGTTGTATGTGTGTGTGTTGTATGTGTATGTGTGTTTTGTATGTGTGTGTGTGTGTTGTATGTGTGTGTGTATTGTATGTGTGTGTTGTATGTGTGTGTGTGTTGTATGTGTGTGTTGTATGTGTGTGTATGTTGTCTGTGTGTGTTTGTTGTCTGTGTGTGTTTGTGTGTTGTGTGTGTTGTGTGAGTGTGTGTATGTGTGTGTACTGGCGCCAATTCTCTCTTCCATTTTCTTGGCTGGCTTTCTTACTCGTGCTAGTGCCAATTTAGCCGGAAGGGTGAACATAGAGTACCGAATGAAGGATCTTTTCAACATAAGACGACTCCAGACAGGAACATAAGTGTCGGCAGCCTCCATTACTGAACTACAGTATGCAAACGACCACACCCTTGTCGCACACACTGAACGCGACCTACAGGAGAACCTGAACACTGATGCAGATGCGGTTGCACACTTCGGCCTTGAGGTGAATGTGCATAAGACTCGGATTCTCTTTCAGCCAGCCCCTGGTTAAGCCACACCTCCACCACCCATCCAGCTTAATGGTACTACCTTTTCTAATGTTACCCACTTTCAGTATTTAGGCTCCCACCTGTTCACCATCGCGGACATCGATGAAGAGATTCAACATCTGATAAGATGTGCATCTCAAGCCTTTGGCAGATTCCATACCCATCTTCAGCTGTAGGGAGCTGAAATTATCTACAAAGTTGCACGTATATCGGATAGTTGTCCTCCCCCACCCGCATTATGGCAGCGACACTTTGTCATATACAGGAGGCACTTATAGGCACTTGAGAACTTTCACCAACGTTGTCTATGTTCCATCCTCCGAGTTGGCTGGGAAGACTAAGAGAACAAATGCCAGTATTCTCACTGACACCAACTGTAGGAGCAGTGAGGCTACCATTATCCATGAACAACTACGCTGGCCTGGTTATGTTACCTGCATGGGCGACAGTAGACTACCAAATCAGCTACAGTACTTTACAGTCACCTAACGAATATTAAACGTAGCGCTGGCGGGCAACTGTAAAGATATAAGGATAGTCTTAAGACAAACCTGAAAAAGTGCCAAATTGACCCCCTCACCTGGAGACGATTACGCCACACCGTAACACTTGGAGGAGCACCACACAAGAAAGTGTCAAGACTTTCGTTTTGACCCGACTGCATACCATGGCAGAGAAGCGCCAGCGCCGAAAAGTCGCTCCCGCCGTCCCTCCCACACTAGATGTAGCCCTCAACATGTGTAACATCTAAGGACGACTTTGCCGGTCCCGTATCGGCCTCTTTAGTCACCTCAAAACTTTCCGATGAAGGTGACAGCCCTAATAACGCATATCATTGTATCATAGCTGGATGTTCTTCATGGTCGATTCCGAGTGACAGCAAAGTAGTAGTAGTAGTAGTAGTAGTAGTAGTAGTAGTAGTAGTGTGTGTGTGTGTGTGTGTACTAATAATAATAATAATAATAAACGGTTTATTAATAGAGTTGCAGCCGGTGGCTGAAAATATACAGACTTACATTTGATTTAGACATAATGATATAATATGCATTGAATACATTTAAAGAGCTGTACAGTACATAAATCAGGAGTTGTTTATTATTTTAACAATAGATTGGATCGTGCTGTTCTTATATCTATCGGTGCGGGCTCTTATGGGCTGAATTTTGTTGTAGTGGCGGACTGCGCGAGTTGGGTGGGGGGCGGCAGGAGGTGGCGATGGCTCGGGTGGTGCAGTAGTCCACGGCCAAACCTTTCCATTGCTTGGTGGTGGAGGTCACTGAGGGATGGCATTTCCAGGGTGGAGAGAGCGTTGGTGTAGCTGGAGTATTCTGCACCGAGCATGATTCTGCAGGCCCTTTTCTGTACCTTCTCTAGCTGACGTTGTTGGGTGGAGTTGAGAGAAGACGACCAGGCTGGTGACGCATACGTTAGTTTGGGGAGAATAAAGGCGTTGTAGATGGTCCTCAGCTCTGGCGTGGGTGTCCCAAGTGACCTAAGTCTTCGTAGCATGTAGAGACGGTACGAGGCTGCCTTGACTGTGTTATTTACATGGGCCTTCCAGTCAAGTTTGTTGTCTATAGTTACACCCAGGAGTTTGGCAGACTGCACCAGCTGGAGAGGATGGGCACCCACTGTGACTGCTGGGGCTTGCACTGGAGTGGTGGCGGTATTGATGTGCATGACTACGGTTTTGGTGTGGTTGATGGTGACCTTGTTCTCCGTAGTCCATGCCTGTAGCCTGCTCCAGGGTGCCTTGGAGCGATGAGTAGTCTGGTGCGGTGTTGTCTCCTGCAACCCCCACAGTGCAGTCATCCACGTACTTCCACCTGTGAGGAGTGTCCGATAGAGCGTCGTTGATCAGGATGAGGAAGCACAGTGGTCCCATCTTGGTCCCCTGGGGAACACCGCAGGTGAGGTGTTGGAATGTAGAGACCAAGCCCTGATACCTCACTGCTTGGCGACGTCCACTCAAGAAATCAGTGAGCCATGAGACCAGGTAGGTGGGCAGCCCTAGTGCAATAGCCTTGTTGATAACAGTGCAGTGATCAACAAGGTCAAAGGCCTTCCTGAAGTCCACAAGGGCAATGGCCAACTGATGTCTTGCGTTTCTGCAAGTTTTTGTGCAGAAAATCCAGAAAGCTCACCAAGCAGTGTGATGTAGAGGAGGTCCTCATATTGTCAAATTGCTGTGAATCAATTGACTGACAGATACTGGCAAATGCCGACTCAAAAACAAAGTCCTCACAAAGTAGACTGGGTATGGGGGTAATGGCAACTGACCTGAGGTCGTTAGGGGACTGGGGTGGTGACCTTGGGGATGGGGGTGACAAATGCGGTTTTCCATTCATTAGGGCATTTACTTTGTCTGAGGGATGCATTAATAATAGAACAGAGGGGGGTGGCAAGTTCGACTGCAAACTCCTTGTATATTTTGATTGGGAGGTCAATTGGGGTCGTGGAGCGCGTGTGTGTGTGTGTGTATTGTCTGCCTGTGTGTATCTGTTGGTCGTGTAAGTCGTTGTTTAACACCAGTTGTATCGCTACAACAGGTGAAAGTTGTGGTTTAACAGCTGTTGTGTCGCTACAACAGATGTAAGTTGTTGTTTAACAGCTGTTGTATCGCTACAACAGGTGAAAGTTGTGGTTTAACAGCTGTTGTGTCGCTACAACAGATGTAAGTTGTTGTTTAACAGCTGTCATGTCGCTACAACAGGTGTAAGTTGTTGTTTAACAGCTGTTGTGTCGCTACAACAGGTGTAAGTTGTAAACTGCACCAGTTGGTTAATGTGTCGCAGTGCGGCACAAAGGCGGGCAGCTCCTCCTCCATCTCACTACAGATCGTAATGCACTTCTGATCTTGAGAGTGAGGTGGGCGGGCCCCTCCTCCTCCTCCTTACAGCAGATTATAATGCACTCCTTTTCTCACGAGGCCTTGCATGGCTCCGCCCACTCCCACTTACGTCACCATATACTCGATCACTGATTGGTTGTTTTACTAAAGTAACGTCGTCATACATCCAATATTTAATTAGTGTCTTTACAACACTTGATTGTCATTAGTCATTTTACTCAAACATGACGTCACTACTTAATCTCTCAGTAGCCATCTGAGTATCAGTAACGTAACAATTAGGAACATCACCAAGAACAATAACATTAACAGGAAGGAACAATAACATTAACAGTAAGGAACAATAACATTAACAGTAAGGAACAATAACATTAGCAGTAAGGAACATCACCAGGAACAATAACATTAACAGGAAGGAACATCACCAGGAACAATGACATTAACAGGAAGGAACATCACCATTAACAATAACATTAACAGTAAGGAACATCACCAGGAACAATAACATTAACAGTAAGGAACATCACCATTAACAATAACATTAACAGTAAGGAACATCACCAGGAACAATAACATTAACAGTAAGGAACATCACCATTAACAATAACATTAACAGTAAGGAACATCACCAGGAACAATAACATTAACAGTAAGGAACATCACCATTAACAATAACATTAACAGTAAGGAACATCACCAGGAACAATAACATTAACAGTAAGGAACATCACCAGGAACAATAACATTAACAGTAAGGAACATCACCAGGAACAATGACATTAACATTAAGGAACAATAACAATTACCTTTCTTAATTTACTTACTTTTATTCTTTCTTTATTATTTGATTCTCTTTTCTTAATCTTTATTTCTTTGTTCGTTTTACTCGTGAGAGAGAGGGGAGGTGAGGATAATGAGAGGAAGAGGAGTAACATGTGATAACTGAGACCCTAGGTAAAACAGGTGATAGGCGTGTAGTCACTCAGGACTCAATGGGAGAAGCTTATAGCATTTCTTCATCATTCTTTGTTTATTGGTTTTCATATTATTGTTATTGTTGTTATTGCTATTATTGTTCATGTGTTATTGTTGTTATTGATATTATTGTTCATATGCTATTGCTCTTCATATTATTTTGTTATTGTTGTTATTGTTATTGTTGTTCATGTTATTGGTGTTCATGTTGTTATTATTGTTGTTATTGTTATTGTTCATGTTGTTATTGTTGCTGTTATCCATTTTGTTATAGTTCTTCATATTATTATGTTATTTTTGTTCGTGTTATTGTTATTGTTGTTCATGATGTTATTGTTTTTCATGTTATTTTTATTGTTATGTTGTTATTTGTGTCCATGTTGTTAGTGTTATTGATGTTCATCTTGTTATTGATGTTCATCCTGTTATTGTTGTTCATCTTGTTACTGTTATTGTTGTTCATATTATTATTATGCTGTTGCTGTTCATGTCGTTAAATCTGTAATTTTATTCTTTTTTTGACAGATTGTGAGGTGGACAGTTAGGCGTGCATCTTCGTCATTCTGGTGAGTGTTTTGTTTTATGGTGTTATGGTGTAGTTGTCGAGTTATGGTGTTATGGTGTTTTGGTATTGTAGATTTGTAGTACCTTGGCTCCCACCTGTCCACCACTGCAAACATCGATCAAATGACTCAACATCGGATCAGATGTGCATATCAAGCCTTTGGCAGATTCTGTACCCGTGTCTTCGGCTGTAGGGAGCTGAAATTATCTACACAGTTGTACGTTTATCGAGCAGTGGTCCTCTCCCCACCCTGCTATATGGCAGCGAGACATGGGTCACATACAGGAGGCACCTTAAGGCAGTTAAAAACTTTCACCAACGTTGTCTACGTTCCATCCTCCGAGTTCATTGGGAAGACAAGAGAACAAATGCCAGTATTCTTGCTGACACCAACTGTAGGAGCAATGAACATCAAGGCTACCATTATCCATGAACAGCTATGCTGGACTGGCCATGTTACCCACATGGACGACAGTTGACTATCAAAGCAGCT
This sequence comes from Homarus gammarus, assembly GCA_958450375.1. Lineage (NCBI taxonomy): Eukaryota > Metazoa > Arthropoda > Malacostraca > Decapoda > Nephropidae > Homarus > Homarus gammarus. The sequence continues at coordinate 2,587,959 of CAUDMG010002591.1, forward strand.
ACTTTACAGTCACTTAACGAATAGTAAATGTAACGCTGACAGGCAACTGAAAAGGTATAAGGATAGTCTTAAACAAACCTGAAAAGTGCCAACTCGACCCGCTCACCTGGGAGTCAATTACTCCACATCGTAACGCTTGGAGGAGCACCAGACGAGAAGGTGTCAATACTTTCGAATTAACCCGGCTGCAAACAGAGGCAGACAAGCGCCAACTCCAGAGAGTCGCGGCAGCCGCCCCTCCCACACTAGATGTAGCCCTCCACACGTGCAATATCTGCGAGCGGCCCCTCCGGTCCCGTATCGGTTTCTCTAGTCACCCCAGAACTCATCAACGAAGGTGATATCCTTAATAACTCATATTATTGTATCATAACTGGATGATCGTCATACTCGAGTCCGAGTGACAGCAAAGTAGTAGGTGTTATGCTGTTGTGGGGTGTGGTGTTGTGGTGTTGTAATTGTTATGGTGTTATTGTAATTGTTATGGTGTTATGGTGTGATGTTCATGGTGTGGTGTGGTGTTCACGGTGTTATGGTGTAGTGTCATGGTGTTATGGTGTTGTGGTGTCATAGTGTTATGGTGTTGTGGTGTCATATTGGAATGGTGTTGTGGTGTCATAGTGTTATGGTGTTGTTTCATGATGTTGTGGTGTCATAGTGTTATGGTGTTATGGTGTTGTGGTGTTATAGTGTTGTGGTTGTCATAGTGTTATGGTGTCATAGTGTTATGGTGTCATAGTGTTATGGTGTCATAGTGTTATGGTGTTGTGTTATGGTATTGTGGTGTTATGGTGTTGTGGCCATATTCTGTTTATACCTTATATACCTTTTGTTCCTTGTGTCTGATGACCCCCTGAGGAGGCTTCACGCACCCTCTCGACAGGGGTTCAGAACCTCCGAGATAAGATATAAAGGCTTAGCGTAATTATAGTGTTATTTTTTATTTTTTTGTGTTTTATCCTCAATAACCAGGTAGACTCGTTCTTATATCTTAAAATACGAGAAATATTCATTTTACAGACACCTGATGGTTCTTTGACATGCTTCATTAAGCAGAAGCTGAAAAAGTGAATGGCGCTAAATAGATCTGATAGCATATTATTTTTGAGATTTCTAATAATTTCTTTCATCTTAGATTAAGAGAAATATTCATCTTAGGGTGCAGTACGTGAGTCTGAGCCTAATGTGTTGACGAACTCCATTAAGCAGAAAAAGCTTAGAAAGTGAATGGCGCTAAACACAGCAGCCACGCTAACAATATTTACAGTGTGGACCTCCGGCTGGACCTAAATCAACACTTATAAAACAAATGTTGTGTTAGTTAAGAGTTTGTGGTGCCCGAGGGTATGCCAGAGTCAGGCAAGGAAACCACAATGACGGTGGACCAAGTTCACGCGGAGTGGATCACAGAGCAGAATATACTGTAGACAGCTGGCATATTGAAGAAAAACCTCATGGAGAAAGTTACCAAGATATTTTTGGTTACCGGCTGGTGACAAGTTGTTTTAGGATAATTCGAGGGTGATAACTCTAGACCGGCGTGTTACCAAACATGGCCAAAAAAAATATGGCGTCAAAATAAACAACTATACAATAAACTGGCCATCCCATACAAGGACAACATCTCTCTTATATCAACACACAATAGTCGAGCCATCTTCCCTTGGGCCTCACCACACCCCTGGGCCTCACCACACCCCTGGGCCTCACCACACCCCTGGGCCTCACCACACCCCTGGGCCTCACCACACCCCTGGGCCTCACCACACCTCTGGGCCTCACCACACCCCTGGGCCTCACCACACCCCTGGGCCTCACCACACCCCTGGGCCTCACCACACCCCTGGGCCTCACCACACCCCTGGGCCTCACCACACCCCTGGGCCTCACCACACCCCTGGGCCTCACCACACCCCTGGTGCCTCACCACACCCCTGGGCCTCACCACACCCCTGGGCCTCACCACACCTCTGGTGCCTCATCACACCTCTGGGCCTCACCACACCCCTGGTGCCTCCCCACACCCCTGGGCCTCACCACACCCCTGGGGCCTCACCACACCCCTGGTGCCTCACCACACCCCTGGGCCTCACCACACCCCTGGGCCTCACCACACCCCTGGTCCTCACCACACCCCTGGGCCTCACCACACCCCTGGTGCCTCACCACACCCCTGGGCCTCACCACACCCCTGGGCCTCACCACACCTCTGGGCCTCACCACACCTCTGGGCCTCACCACACCCCTGGTGCCTCACCACACCCCTGGGCCTCACCACACCTCTGGTGCCTCATCACACCTCTGGGCCTCACCACACCCCTGGTGCCTCACCACACCCCTGGGCCTCACCACACCCCTGGTCCTCACCACACCCCTGGGCCTCACCACACCCCTGGTGCCTCACCACACCCCTGGGCCTCACCACACCCCTGGGCCTCACCACACCTCTGGTGCCTCACCACACCCCTGGGCCTCACCACACCCCTGGGCCTCACCACACCCCTGGGCCTCACCACACCCCTGGGCCTCACCACACCCCTGGGCCTCACCACACCCCTGGGCCTCACCACACCCCTGGGCCTCACCACACCTCTGGGCCTCACCACACCTCTGGGCCTCACCACACCCCTGGTGCCTCACCACACCCCTGGGCCTCACCACACCCCTGGTCCTCACCACACCCCTGGGCCTCACCACACCCCTGGTGCCTCACCACACCCCTGGGCCTCACCACACCCCTGGGCCTCACCACACCTCTGGTGCCTCACCACACCTCTGGGCCTCACCACACCCCTGGTGCCTCACCACACCCCTGGGCCTCACCACACCCCTGGGCCTCACCACACCCCTGGGCCTCACCACACCCCTGGGGCCTCACCACACCCCTGGGCCTCACCACACCCCTGGGCCTCACCACACCCCTGGGCCTCACCACACCCCTGGGCCTCACCACACCCCTGGGCCTCACCACACCCCTGGGCCTCACCACACCCCTGGGCCTCACCACACCCCTGGTGCCTCACCACACCCCTGGTGCCTCACCACACCCCTGGGCCTCACCACACCCCTGGGCCTCACCACACCCCTGGGCCTCACCACACCTCTGGTGCCTCATCACACCTCTGGGCCTCACCACACCCCTGGTGCCTCACCACACCCCTGGGCCTCACCACACCCCTGGGCCTCACCACACCCCTGGGCCTCACCACACCCCTGGTGCCTCACCACACCCCTGGGCCTCACCACACCTCTGGTGCCTCATCACACCTCTGGGCCTCACCACACCCCTGGTGCCTCACCACACCCCTGGGCCTCACCACACCCCTGGGCCTCACCACAAATAGGTTTATGGTTGACTTGTGTTTCACTATTGTCTATACCGTAATATTTTCTATTCAGTTTGACTTTGAGGGAGAGAAGGGAGAGAGTAGAGAGAGGGAGAGTAGAGGGAAGAAAGGAGAGAGTAGAGGGAGGGAGATAGTAGAAGGAGGGAGAGTAGAGGGAGGAAGGGAGAGAGGAGAGGGAGAGAGGAGAGGGAGAAAATAAGTGACACAGAAGAGGCACACACCATACCCTCTACCACACACCATACCCTCTATCACACACCATACCCTCTACCACACACCATACCCTCTATCACACACCATACCCTCTATCACACACCATTCCCTCTACCACACACCATACCCTCTACCACACACCATACCCTCTACCACACACCATACCCTCTACCACACACCATACCCTCTACCACACACCATACCCTCTACCACACACCATACCCTCTACCACACACCATACCCTCTACCACACACCATACCCTCTACCACACACCATACCCTCTACCACACACCATACCCTCTATCACACACCATACCCTCTACCACACACCATACCCTCTATCACACCATACCTTCTACCACACACCATGCCCTCTACCACACACCATACCCTCTACCACACATCATACCCTCTACCTTACAACCTACCCTCTACCACACACCATACCCTCTACCACACACCATACCCTCTATCACACACCATACCCTCTACCACACACCATGCCCTCTACCACACACCATGCCCTCTACCACACACCATACCCTCTACCACACACCATACCCTATACCACACACCATACCCTCTACCACACACCATGCCCTCTATCACACACCATACCCTCTATCACACACCATACCCTCTACCACACACCATACCCTCTACCACACACCATACCCTCTACCACACACCATACCCTCTACCACACACCATACCCTCTACCACACACCATACCCTCTACCTTACACCCTACCCTCTACCACACACCCTACCCTCTACCACACACCCTATCCTCTACCACACACCATACCCTCTACCACACACCATACCCTCTGCCACACACCATACCCTCTGCCACACACCATACCCTCTACCACACACCATACCCTCTACCACACACCACACCCTCTACCGCACTACTACTACGCCTCCATCCTCCCCCAATAGCCACACCTTCGCCGCCATTTTATTACCTTAAAATTAAATATCCTAATACATAAGTAGCTATCCTAGCAGTGTTGAGTTAGTTGAGCCGCAGATCTATGTGGCATTCAGTGACTGTTGCCTCATAGTCAATATCTGCAACTGTTGTCAGCTTTGGGGCCGATGCTCTCGTTCCCCTGAGGCAGAGCAAAGCCAACCTTAGGGGAGAGAAGGACAGTCGACATCTCATCCAGGCTGTAACATAACTTCTGGGCTGCTGTTCGGATAGCACCTCCGTGAGTCTGGAGTAGAAGCATCTTGCACTTGGTTCCATCCCACCAAAGGTTGTGAACACTAAAGGAGTGAAGCTGCCTTGATCAACGTTCTGAATTCTCTCCTTCTGTGCCCTTATCTTGTCGTTCTCGTTCCTCCTTTGTGCAGCACCACACTACTATTACTACTACTACTTTGATGTCACTCGGAATCATGTATAACGATCATCCAGCTATGATACAATGATATGAGTTATTAGGGATGTCAACTAGGTTGGTGAGTTCTGATGTGACTAAAGAGGCCGATACGGGACCGGCAGAGTCGTTCACATTCGTTGCTCGTGTGGGGTGCTACAACTAGTGAGGGAGGGGGCGGTGGCAGCGTCTTTCCGGCGTTGGCGCTTGTTTGCCTCGGTTTGCAGTCGGGCTAACTCAAAAGTATTGACACCTTCTCGTGTGGTGCTCCTCCAAGTGTTACGATGTGGAGTAATCGACTCCCATGTGAGTGGGTCAATTTGGCACTTTTTCAAGCTTGTCTTAAGACTATCCTTATACCATTTTATTTGCCTGCTAGCGTTGCGTTTACTATTCGTTAGGTGACTGCTTTGGCAGTGTGCTGTCGTTCATGCGGGTAACATGGCCAGTCCAACGCAGTTGTCCATGGATAATGCTAGCTTCAATGCTCCTACAGTTGGTGTCAGCAAGAACCCTGGCATATGTTCTCTTGTCTTCCCAGCGAACACGGAGGATGGGATGTAGATTACGTCGGTGAAAGTTTTCAAGTGCCTTGAGGTGCCTTCTGTATGTGACCCATGCCTCACTCCCATATAGCAGGGTGGGAAGGACCACTGCTCGAAATACGTGCACGTTTCAGATAATTTCAGCTCCCTACAGCTGAAGACACGGTTTTAAGTCTGCCAAAGGCTTGAGGTACACATCTGATTGGATGCTGAATCTCTTCATCGGTGTCCACGGTGGTGGACAGGTGGGAGCCAAGATACCGAAAGTGGGTAACATTAGAGAGAGTAGTACCATTAAACTGGATGGATGTGGAGGTGTGTCTACACCAGGTGCAGGTTGAAAGAGAATCTGAGTCTTACATACATTCGCCTCAAGGCCGAAGTGTGTATACACATCTGCGTAGGTGTTCAGAATCTCCTGTAGGTCGTGTTCAATGTGAGCAGCAAGGGTGAGGTCGTCTGCATACTGAAATTCAGTTATGGAACCTGCCAACACCTTTGTTCTTGCCTGGAGGAGTATTAAGTTGAAAAGACCCTTCATCCGGTACTCGATGTCCACCTGCCAGCTAAATTGGCACTGGCACAAGTATGGAAGGCACCCAAGAAAATGGAAAAGAGAATTGCTACCAATACATACCCTTGTTTACCCTCCGTTTGGATGGGGAAGAACTCATACAGTGTGCCATTGTGCAGGACACTGCCGTTCATGTCAACGTAGATTTTTTTTTTTATGGGGATTAGCCCACCCGGGCACAGGTCACTGACCCACATCAGGGCCTGGGGGGCGACAATGTAATAATAATAATAATAATAATAATAATAATAATAATAATAAAGAATTTTGGTGGGCAACCAAAATGGCTGGGGTCCACCAAAGGACTTCCCTGTTGACCGAGTCGAAGGCCTTGGTTAGGTCGAGGAAAGCCATGTACAAGTCCCGACTGTGTTCTCTGCACTTTTCCTGAATCTGGCGGGCAGCAAAGATTATGTCAGTGGTGCCATGTGATGGTTTAAAGCCACATTGAAATTCTGGGAGGAGGTTTTCCGCCTCAGGAAGAAGTCTGCTTAGGAGGACTCGGGCAATAATCTTGCCAGCTACGGACAGTAGTGAGATCCCGCGGTAGTTACCACAGTCTGACCGGTCTCCTTTGTTCATATAAATATTGAAGATGGAGGCCTATTTAAGAGCTTGGGGATTTCCTCCTTTTCCCATATATTCTCCAGGAGATATTGGAGACGGCTGGTAAGCAGAGATCCTCTTACTATATGCACCTCGGCTGGGATTCCATCAGGCTCTTAGGCTTTGTTATTTTTCATCTGTTTGATGGCAATAGCTGCCTCAGCCAGGGATGGAGGACAGCAGAGATGGATCAGCTATGGATGCTGAGTGACCTGCTGGGTAGTCAGGACACCCACACCGATGTTTCGGTTGAGCGCAGAAGGAGGCCTTCATCGTCTTTAGTTATGGAGTTACCGTCAGATGAGCCTAGGACGGCTGCGCCACAAGTGATTGGTCCATAAAATGTTTTAGTGGAATTAAAAAATTCGCGCATCTTGTACTCATCTGCCAATTTTTGTGATTCATGTGCTTTATTTTTAAACCAGTCGTTCTTTAGATTGCGAAGTTCCCGCATGGGAAGCCGCTTTCTTTTTGCGGAAGGTATCAGCTTTGGTCCGAGACTGAGGGATGGTCTGCCAGTTACTTAAAGCAGCACGTTTATCATCGATGAGTACATTGATTACCGGGTCATTTTCATCAAACCAGTCCTGGTGTATTCTTTTGATCTGGCTGAGGGTCTCTCTGCAATGTTTTTGTCATAACAGTGTTGAGAATATTCCATGTTCGAGCTGCTCTCTGAAAGCATGTGCTACCACTGGATCCTCCAGACGCTTAGTGTTAAAATCTCTCCTGGAGGCTTGCTGCCTTCGCCGTTTTGAGCGATGTGAAGTGAAAGCTTGGCTCTGATGAGCCAATGATCAGTAACGCAGTGGTCTGAGCCACGCATTGTTCGGGTGATAAGGACATCTCGGTGATCTCTTTCTCTGACAATGATGTAGTCAATGAGATGCTAGTGTTTAGATCGTAGGTGTTGCCACGAACCCTTGAACTTGTCGGCCTGCCTAAACATGGTATTGGTGATAGTGAGGTTGTGTGCAGCACACTTGCTGAGGAGGAGTAGGCCGCTGGGATTATACTTGCCTAGTCCATTTCTCCCTATGATTCCCTGCCAAATGTCAGCATCTCTGTCCTCTCTGGCATTGAAATCACCAAGGAGCACAACCTTATCTTCTCTGGGGATAGAGGTTAGCGCTCTGTCAGGGTCGGCATAAAAGGCCTCTTTGATGTCATCTTCTGCACTGATGAAGAGGGCAAGACGTGAGTGATTCAGTGGGACTCTGGGCGTCATGAGGTGCTCGTTGATCTTAATAGGCATTTCAGTTAGCCTGTGTAGGCTGCGTGGGCGGATGGCAAAGCCAACTCCATAAATGCGGTTTCTCTCCGTTGCAGGCTTACCCTTCCAGAAAAAGGTATTGCCAGGCCCCCGTTCCATGAGTCGACACTTATCTGGGAGCCTGGGCTCAGTAATAGTTGCTATGTCGATGTTATACCTAGCCAGCTCTTTTGCCACAACGACGGTTCTTCTTTGAGGACGCTCATTTGAGCCAGTATCCAAAAGGGTCCTGACATTCCATGCAGCGACCATAAGAGGTTGTATAGTTTGTTTTTGTTTTGATCTAGGGTTGTAATTGTGTTTTCGACCGCATAATGATGACCTTAATGGGTGTGGATGTCCTATGAGGTTGTAGTCTTTAGGCAGACTATGTTTAGGGCACCTTTTCTAGTCCCCTCCCCATGTAGGGTGAGCAGAGTAGCTCTTTGAAAGGGTTGCTCAGTCATAAAGACAGTACTGGATTGCAGTGCTGTCTAGATTCCAGTGCATAAACGACCATCTTATCTGTGCCACCCATGTGCAGAGTTGTGACTAGAAACTCCCGGCAGTCATCTCTGCCTGTCCCAGTTGCCACTCGTCTGTCGTCATAGGACTTTTGGGGGGTATAAGGGTTTGATGATCATGAGTATGATGAACTGGATGGTGGCTGCAAGTGAGTTGATTTATGCGGTGAGGCAGAAGTACAAATTGCAACCACACATCTTGGCTCTCTCTTTTCCTGATCCAGTGGTGCAAGTGTTGCGACGACTGGGGAGAGGGAGAATTGCAATGGACTGACGATACCCCAGTTTGTTGAGTTTCGCCTTAGTAGCTTGTCCATCATGCATTGCCTTTGTCCGCCAGTGTAGTCATTGAGTTTCCATGGTGGTCACCTCTTCCAGCTATACCGCCGTTGGGGTCTTGTTGGAGCTCTGTAAGCATTTCTGCCCGATGCGGGGCTCCACCGCAGGTTTTTCATTTAGGTTTACTCCCGTATCCTTATACCTACCAAAGTTAATCCGCAAGGCAGCTAGGCCGTGGTTGGTAGGCACCAGGACGTGTCTACATGCTAGTGGGCCCATGCACCGCCCCTCTGGGGCCCACTGCTACTCTGAAATACCCTGTTGGTCTAGCCTGGTCCCACGAGGCACCCAGTTACCGTGTGTTACCACGAGGAGGCACAGCAGGAGTCTTGGTGGTAAAGAGGCTGTGTACCGGCAGGGCAAGACTTATGCATGTTGCTTCCCTGTTCACCACGAGGGCTAACCAGCAGTGGTAACTGAAAGCGAGAGGGAGCAAGCAGTGCTTCCACCTGAACACTAACATAATGCTGCCACACTAGATGCAGTATACCACCCTAAGTGTGCACACACACACACACACATACACTACTACTTTGCTGTCACTCGGAATCGAGTATGACGATCATCCAGCTATGATAAAATGATATGAATTATTAAGATTGTCACCTTCATTCGTGAGTTTTGAGGTGACTGAATAGGCCGATACGGGACCGGCAGAGTCATTCACAGAAGTTGCACATGTGGAGGACTACATTTAATGCGGGAGGGGCGCTGCCAGCGTCTTTCCGGCGTTGGCGCTTGTCTGCCTCGGTATGCAGTCGGGCTGACCTGAAAGTATTGACACCTTCTCATGTGGTGCTCCTCCAAGCATTACGGTGTGGAGTAATCGTCTCTCAGGTGATGGGGTCGATTTGGCACTTTTTCAGGTTTTTCTTAAGACTATCCTTATACCTTTTCAGTTGCCCGCCGGCGTTACATTTACTATTAGTTAGGTGACTGTAAAGTAGCTGCTTTGGTAGTCTACTGTCGTCCATGCGGGTAACATGGCCAGTCCAGCGTAGTTTTTTAAGGATAATGGTAGCCTTGATGCCCCTACAGTTGGTGTCAGCAAGAATGCTGGCATTTGTTCTCTTGTCTTCCCAGTGAACTCGGTGGATGGAACGTAGACAACGTTGGTGAAAGTTCACACACACAGCCTATCCCTACTCCCTCAACCTATAGTATATAAGCACAATGCAACACGAGACATTAAAGTACTATACAGGAATACAGGAACTCGCGTGCATTTTGGGGACCATTTTCTTAATGTTTGAAATTTATTATTGTCACCTTATTAAAGGATTTTATCTTGGGAGTCTCTTTTTTATCCCGTCGGTTGGCCGCCATCTTGGCCAAGATGACGCCAAATAAAGTCGATAATTTTCTTCCTTAACAGTTGTTGGATTGAGCGAATGTTTTATATGACAAGTACTGTAACTTGGGAAAACAAACAAATTCTTCTCTGAATTTTGTCAGAATAATATGTTTGGGTCAATTATAATTTTTAATGCAGCGCATAAGGTATTATTATTGTAAACAGGCATCAAGTTTTAGTTAACGTATAAACCTCTTTTAAAATATTATTTTTTATTTACAAATCCAGCTTTGGGTTTACGGAATTCCCATTCTGACTGAACTAACAGTACAGTGAGAAATAATGATGGACAATTAATGGGTAGCAATGAGAGACGTCACAATATATATATATATATATATGTACACGCGTTCATTTCTTCAGTAATTTGTGGTTAATGTAAATAATGAGACTAGGACAAGAGAACACACGCGCCACTGCTGCCCGGAACACTACGGTAGTGTTGTCTGCATTATTGATTCTTGTCTTACCTACCACTGTCTCTCTCCTCTCTCTCAGTCTGTGTGTGTTGGTCTGAAATATGGTCTATCCGTCTGTCTGTTTGCTAACCTGCTCCACATGTGTACCGGCATCTCATGTGTACCAGCACCTCATGTGTACCACGTGGTATACATGACTCAGCAGTTTGACACCCAAGTGACCTGAGTCATTATAAGGAGGTCAACTTGTAAGGATTTTAAAACAAACATTATTGTTCGGCTCTCTCTCTCTCTCTCTCTCTCTCTCTCTCTCACACACACTGGTTGTCTGTGTGTTTCTAACCAACCACACCCACACTAACAACCTCACCCACACTAACAACCACACCCACACTAACAACCACACCCACACCCACACCTGCAACCTATTACTACTTTGCTATCACTGGGAATCATGTATGACAATCATCCAGCTATGATACAATGATATGAGTTATTAGGGATGTCACCTTTATTAGTGAGTTTTTAGGTAACTAAAAAGGCAGACACGGGAGCGGCGTGATCGTCCACAGATGTTGCACGTGTGGAGGGCTACATCTAGCGCGGGAGGGGTGAAGGGAGTGTCTTTCTGATGTTGGCGCTTGTCTTCCTTGGTATGCAATTGAGCTAACTCGAAAGTATTGACACCTTCTCGTGTGGTGTCCTCCAAGCGTTTTGGTGTGGAGTAATAGTCTCCTAGGTGATGGGGTCGATTTGGCACCTTTTCAGGTTTGTCTTAAGACTATCCTTATACCTTTTCAGTTGCCTGCCGGCGTTACGTTTACTATTCGTTAGGTGACTGTAGAGTACGGTAGCTGCTTTGGCAGTCTACTATGGTCCATGCGGGTAACATGGCCGGTCCAGCGTAGTTGTTCATGGAGAAGGGTAGCCTCGATGCTCCTACAGTTGGTGTCAGGAAGGATGCTGGCATTTGTTCTCTCGTCTTCCCAGCGAACTTGGAGGATGGAACGTAGACTACGTTGGTAAAAGTTTTCAAGTGCTTTGAGGTGCCTCCTGTATGTGACCCATGTCTCACTGCCATAATGTATAGCAGGGTGGGGAGGACCACTGCTCGATAAATGTGTATCTTGTAGATAATTTCAGCTCCCTGCAACTGAAGACATGGGTATGGAGTCTGCCAAAGGCTTGAGATGTAAATCTGATCCGATGTTGAATCTCTTCATAATGTTCGCAGTGGCGTACAGGCGGGAGCCTAGATACCGAAAGTGGGTAACACTAGAGAGGGTAGTACCGGCAAGATGGATGGATGGTGAAGGTGTGTCTGAACCAGGGGCAGGCTGAAAGAGGATCTGAGTCTTACGTACATTCACCTCAAGGTCGAAGTGTGCATACGCATCTGCATAGGTGTTCAGGATCTCCTGCAAGTCGCATTCAATGTGAGCAACAAAGGTGAGATCGTCTGCCTACTGAAGTTCAGTAATGGAAGCTGCCGACACCTGTGTTCTTGCCTGGGGTCGTCATATGTTCAATAGACTCCCTTTACCCGGTACTCGATGTCCAACCCGCTTGCTAAATTGGCACTGGCACGAGTAAGGAAGGCAGCCAAGAAAATGGAAAAAAGAGTTGGTGCTATTACACACCTTTTTTTTTAACCCCCATTTGGATGGGGAAGAACTCAGACTGGGTGCCATTGTGCAGGACACTGCCGTTCATGCCATCGTGGAGTTGCCTCACATTGGTGATGAATTTTGAGAGGCAGCCAAAACAACTGAGGGTCCACCAGAGGACTTTCCTGTTGACCGAGTCGAAGGCCTTGGTTAAGTCGATGAAAGCCATGTACAGGTTCACGACACTGTTCTCTGCACTTTTCCTGTATCTGGAGGGCAGCAAAGATCATGTCAGTGGTGCCACCTGATGGTTCAAAGCCACATCGAGATTCTGGGAGGAGGTTTTCCGCCTCGGGAAGAAGTCTGTTTAGGAGGACTCAGGCAAAAATCTTGCCAGCTATGGACAGCAGTGAGTTCCCGCAGTAGTTGCCACAGTCTCACTGGTCTCCCTTGTTATTATAAATATTGACGATGGCGGCGTCTTTAAGAGCTTGGGGGATTTCCTCCTTTTCCCATATATTCTCCAGGAGAGGTTGGGACGGCTGGTAAGCAGAGGTCCTCCTGTTTTATACACCTCGGCTGGGATTCCATCAGGCTCTGTGGCTTTGTTATTTTGCATCTGTTTGTTGGCAGTAGCTACCTCATCCAGGGATGGAGGATAGCTGAGGTGGGCCAGCTCTGGATGCTGAGGGACCTGCTGGGTAGTTAGGACATCCACATCAGTGTTTTGGTTGAGCAGTGAATGGTAGTGCTCTTTCCAGCTCTGAAGAAGGCCTTATCGTCTTTAGTTATTGTGTTACTTTCGGGTGGGCGGAGGGGGCTGCTGAACTGCAAACTTTTGTGTTTCACATGCTTTATTTCTAAACCAGTTATTCTGTACAGTAGATTGTGAAGTTCCCGCTGGGCCACATCTTTCTTCTTCAAGAAGGTATCAGCTTTGGTAAGAGACTGAGGGTGGTCTGCCAGTCACTTAAAGCAGCACGTTTATCATTGATGAGTACAATGATATCCGGGTCATTTTTATCAAACCAGTCCTGGTGTATTCTTTCGATCCAGCTGAGGGTCTTTCTACAGGTTTTTGTCATGGCATTGTTGAGAATATCCCATTCGACACTGGGATTTCCGTTGTTCGTTGTCGGGTTGCTTATCAGCCCATCTTCGAGCTGATCTCTGAAAGCATGTGCTACCGCTGGATCGTCGAGACTCTTAGTGTTAAAACCTCTTCTGGAGGCTTGTTGCCTTCGCTATTTTCGGACGATATGAAGTGAGAGCTTGGCCGTGACGAGCCGATGATCAGTGTCGCAGTGGTTTGAGCCATGCATGGCTCGAGCCACGCATGGCTCGGGTGATGACATCTCGGCGATCTCTTTCTCTGACAATGATGTAGTCAATGAGATGTCAGTGTTTGGATCGTGGGTGTTGCCACGAACCCTTGAACTTTTCGGCCTGCCTAAACATGGTATTGGTGATAGTGAGGTTGAGTGTAGCACACTTGCTGAGAAGGAGTAGGCTGTTGGAATCACAATTGCCTAGTCCATTTCTTCTATGGTTCCGTGCCAAATGTCAGCATCTCTGCCAACTCAGGCAGTGAAATCACCAAGGAGTACAACCGTATCTTCTCTGGGGATAGAGGTTAGCATTCTGTAGAGGTCGGCATAAAAGGCCGTCTTGATGTCATCCTCTGAATTCAGTGTTGGGGTGTATGCACTTATGAAAAAAGCATGACGTGAGTGATTCAGCAGGACTCGGAGCGTCATGAGGCGCTTGTTGATCCCAAAAGGTATTTCAGTTAGCCTATGTAGGATGTGTTAGCGTGGCAAAGCCAACTCCACAAATGCGGTTTCTCTACGCAGCTGGCTTACCCTTCCAGAAGAAGGTATAGCCAGACCCCCGTTCTGTGAGTTGACCCACGTCTGGGAGCTGGGACACTAATGGCTGCTATGTCGATGTTATACCTAGCCAGCTCTTTTGCCACAAGGGCAGTTCCTTCAGGACGCTCATTTGTGCCTTTATCCAGAAGGGTTTGTTTTTGCTTAGATCTGTGATTTTGATTGTGTTTTCGACCGAATAAGGATGACCTTACTGGGTGCGTTTACCCAGTCACACACACACACACACACACACACACACATACAGTCACAACCATACCTGGAGGCACACACAGAGCCACACCCACAGCCACAGCCTTAGCTACACCCACAGCCACACCCACACATCCAGACACACACCCACACCCCGAGCCACACCCACAGTGCCACTGGTGTCAACGTGACCTTTATATCGTCAGGCAAACTCCTGTGAATATTGTTCTGTCCTCTTTAATACTCTCTCTCTCTCTCTCTCTCTCTCTCTCTCTCTCTCTCTCTTCTCTCTCTCTCTCTCTCTCTCTCTTTCTCTCTCTCATTACTCCATAATAACCTGATCTAACCTATATTATGAAATCAAATTACTAGTCGTCTGTGGTCAGGTGGTGGAGCTGGTCGTCAGGTGGTAGAGCTGGTCGTCAGGTGGTGGAGCTGGTCGTCAGGTGGTGGAGCTGGTCGTCAGGTGGTGGAGCTGGTCGTCAGGTGGTGGAGCTGGTCGTCAGGTGGTGGAGCTGGTCGTCAGGTGGTAGAGCTGGTCGTCAGGTGGTGGAGCTGGTCGTCAGGTGGTGGAGCTGGTCGTCAGGTGGTAGAGCTGGTCGTCAAGTGGTGGAGCTGGTCGTCAGGTGGTGGAGCTGGTCGTCAGGTGGTGGAGCTGGTCGTCAGGTGGTGGAGCTGGTCGTCAGGTGGTGGAGCTGGTCGTCAGGTGGTGGAGCTGGTCGTCAAGTGGAAGATCAATATGTGTGTGTGTCGGAAAACTTTAGTCAAGGTGAGAAAGCGACACTGTCAGGTGTGTGAGGGCAGGTGTGTGAGGGCTGGTGTGTGAGGGCTGTTGTGTGAGGGCAGGTGTGTGAGGGCTGGTGTGTGAGGGCTGTTGTGTGAGGGCAGTAGTAGTTGTAGCTGTGGTTGTATATGTAGTTGTAGTTTTAGTTGTAGCTGTAGTTATAGATGTAGCTGTAATCGTATTTGTAGCTGTAGCTGTATGTATTAGCCCCTGTCTCATAGAGTAGTATTTATATAATTATGGGTTAATACATTTGTGTTGTATAATTATATTAAGCCTTGTAATTTTCCCTGAACTGTGAGGTGCATGTTCAGATCACGTTATGGTGTATTTTCCCCAAGTAAGTAGCATATTAAAGATGATTAGGTCAACCATAAGAAGCCAGCCCTCTCGCTCAGTTATCACTCAACACTCGCAAAGCATAGATGTGGACTCACAAGATTCCCAAATAAGCTTGCTGTCTATTCTTCCAGCCCTCACAGCTTCAGTGATATTAAGGTGTTCTCCTTGTAGAAGTGTACATACTTTATTTTTTTATAAATACATGGAGAAAATACCTTTTGGGTTTTGACGACTTAACCCACAAACTAGATAACTCCCTAAACTAGTTATATGTATCTGTAGCTGTTTTTGTAGATGTAGCCATTGTTGTAGTTTTAGTTGTAGCTGTAGTTGTATGTGTAATTGTAGCTGTAGTTGTAGATGGAGTTGTATATGTAGTTTTAGATGTAGCTGTAGTTGTAGCTGTAGTCATAGCTGTAACCTGTTGCAGTTTTTGTAGCTGTAGTTATAGATCTAGCTTTTGTTGTAGTTTTAGATGTAGTTGTATGTATAGCTATAGTTGTTGTAGTTGTATGTATAGCAGTAGTTGTTGTAGTTGTATGTATAGCTGTAGTTGTTGTAGCTGTAGTTGTTTCTGTGGCTTTAGTTATAACAAGTGATCGTGGGCCCTTCGTGCTCGGTGGCGAGTCCGGTGGTACAGTTTACCGAGGTTGCTATAATCATGGTCGTAGTTGTTATAATCATATTCGTGGTTGTTATAATCAAAGTCGTGGTTGTTATAATCATGGTCGTGGTTGTTATAATCATGGTCGTGGTTGTTATAATCATGGTCGTGGTTGTTATAATCAAAGTCGTGGTTGTTATAATCATGGTCGTGGTTGTTATAATCATGGTCGTGGTTGTTATAATCAAAGTCGTGGTTGTTATAATCATGGTCGTGGTTGTTATAATCATGGTCGTGGTTGTTATAATCATGGTCGTGGTTGTTAAAATCATGGTCGTGGTTGTTATAATCATAGTCGTGGTTGTTATAATCATGGTCGTGGTTGTTATAATCATAGTCGTGGTTGTTATAATCATGGTCGTGGTTGTTATAATCATGGTCGTGGTTGTTATAATCATGGTCGTGGTTGTTATAATCATAGTCGTGGTTGTTATAATCAAAGTCGTGGTTGATAATCATGGTCGTTGTTGTTAAAATCATGGTCGTGGTTGTTATAATCATGGTCGTGGTTATGATCATGGTCGTAGTTGCTATAATTATGGTCGTGGGTGTTATAATCATAGTCGTGGTTGTTATAATCATAGTCGTGGTTGTTATAACATGGTCGTGGTCGTGATACTTACAGTATCTAACACACTATAAGAAGGAATAGCATAAAGGTTAGAATAATTAATTCAAGAAATATTCGCCATAAGGAGAGGTTAAAATCATAAAAAAAATATTTTGAATCACCGATGATCATTCCGAGATAAATTATATTATGAAGAGAAGTGACCTTGATTCTGGTTAGATTAGTCACCATCTGCTTAAGTCATCACCTGTGTTAAGTCATCATAGTCATCATCTACGTTAGTCAGTTTTAGGCCCATCTTACATGACTGACCGACCATCGATGTTCTTTCTGCGCGAGGGTGTTAGTTTTCAATGTCTCTTACTATTTACGCTATGGTCAATTTGGTGTTATTCTTGTTTATAAATGCCTTCTAATCCGTCTCAAGTCTATTCGTCCTGTCTATTGCCATCCCAACTGTCTGTACGCCTGCGTGGTGTTTGAATGTACGCACGTCTGTACTCTTTATGTCGTCAAATCCGTCTGTCTTTTCCTTTGTTGGCGTGTGTCTGCCTGATCCGTTGTTGGCGTGTGTCTGCCTGTTTGTCTAATGTGAACCAGTCAATCAGCTGTCTGTCTGTCATGTTAGTTGCCATATTGTCTATTTGTGCATGTATGAATCTGTCTATTTTTGTCAACCTTCTGTCTGTTTCACTGTCTATATTCACCCTGTGTCTATTGTAGTCATCTTCTCCGTGCATTCCTGTTATTATCTTTTCATCTCTTCTCCTTTTCTAATGTACAGTCACCCACAGGAATAAGTATACACTGTAGCTGTAAGGTCGTCTGGTAACGTTGAAACTGCGCATCCAGACGCATGATGAAACTCAGCTCCCCCCACCTGTTATCTCTAACTATTTTCTGTTTCCCCCTTCTTTATTCTTCTATTTACTCATCTTCCTTCCTTTACTAATCCAAACAACATTAAAAAAAATGTAGGTTAAGAAAAAAAATGGGGGGAGGAGGAGGGAGCCGTATGATAACTGCAATCGCAATCGTGGGCTGACAGCGTCCAGCGAATGAAGGTGCGCCAAGTCTGTAGACTTGTATCGTTTTCTAGCGTAAATAAAATTGTTAACTAATGCCTTCCTAAAGAAACCATTGACATGGGACCAGGTTTGTTCCACTCTACGAATTTTTTGCGATTTTTCCACCAAGTTTGATGAAAAACAATTGTTCCGTTTCGGCTGCCCAGAACAGACACACACACACATGCCTAATCCTATAGTATATTAGATTGAAGCTGTAGTCGTAGTTGTAGTTGCAGCTGTAGCTGTTGTTGTAGCTGTAGTTTTAGATGTGGTATATGTTGTAGATTTGGTTGTAGCTGTAGTTGTAGCATTATCTGTAACTCTAGTTGTATCTAGTTGTAGCTGAAGCTATAGTTGTAGTTGTACGTGTAGCTGTAGTTGTATCTGTTTTGGAGCTGTAGTTTTAGATGTAGCTGTAGTTATAGCTGTAGCTGTGCTTGTAGCTGTAGTTTTAGATGTATCTGTAGTTGTAGCTGTAGGGCGTGGATACTGAACAGGAAACATCGGGTAAGCATTAGTGGCACTGAATCCGTCTGGGGTAACGTCATTAGTGGAATACCCCAAGGCTCAACGCTTTGACCATTACTATTTATTATATACATAAACGACATAGATATAGGCGTAGACAGCAACATAAGTAAATTTGTTGTCGAAAATAAAATAGGGCGCGTAATTAAATCTGACGAAAACTGCAAAACTACTGGAAGATCTAAACAAATTTTTCGCATGGTTTGATAATAGCAGATGAAGATTAATGTAGACAGTTGTGTAGTACTTAGTCTCGGATATATAAACCGAGACAACAGATACTAGATGAACAACGATGTTATAGAGAAATCCGAAAGATTTACGAGTAATGATAAGTAGGAATCTTTAACCATGACAACAATGTGTATTTGCTCGAACCATGGCTAACAAAGTACTTGGGTTCATACAAAGGAGGGTTAGTTACAAGACTAGCAAGGTTATCCTAAAACTATATCTTGCGCTTGTGAGACCTCACTTGGATTATGCATTTCAGTTGTGGTCACCGTACTTCAGAATGGATACTGTAACAATGTCATGAGTTTCCCGCCACTTGAAAGTTCCCGCCAATTTTAAGCCAATAGTATGAAGGTCTTAGGACTGTATTCGACCAATGAGAAAGCCTATGAGGCCTGACGTCATGAAAGTTTTGGCGTCCCTCGTGGGCCCACCCAGAGTCTGCGTTTGGTAAGAGTTTAGTGTGGTTGTGTCCTGGATGTCATCACCTCATACGGCGGCTATAACGTGAGGAGTACCTATTTAGGTTTGATCCGTTTCCCGAAATGTATTGTGAGTAATGGACCCCTTGGTTAGGCAAGCTAGGAATTTCGGTTTATTGTTTTGAGGTGTAACTGTTCAATTTGAGTAACGTCGTTAATAAATGAAGAACCATTATGATTAGTTCTCAATTTCCTTGTGTTGACTAAAACATTTTCATGCATGTCTTTGGTATTATGCAGTAGTGCGGTGAGTCCTGTGCATGATAACTATCCTATAGTTCCCCTCTGTGAAGTGTGTGTGTGAAGGAGGGCCAACTGTAAGCATAACCACAAACCGTTAGTCCTGTACTCCCCCTCCCCTCACACCCTCCTCAAACGTAAACAATTACCTTCCTCTCCACTTCTCACAAGTATGAGTAAAAGAAAGAGTAAGAGAAAGAAGAATAAATATATAAATAAATGAGTAAATAAACATAAAGAATAAAAAGGCAATAAAAAAGTAAGTTGTTACAAAATTTTACATTCAATATAGGGACATATAATCCTATATTTGTTACAATACGTCTTAATCTGCACCCCCTCGAGAGGCGTGGAGTGAGGGGCGATATAATAGAGATGTATAAATGGAAGTCAGGGCTAAACAAAGGTGATATAACAAAGGTACTCAAACTACCCAACCAGGAGCGAACTCGTAGCAAAGGTTTTAAATTAGACAAATTTAGATTTAGGCTCGAGGTAGGTAACACTGGTTTGGAAATAGAGTAGTGGATGAATGGAACAAGTTATCAAACATCATCATTAACTCGAATACGCTGGATAGCTTCAAACATAGGTTGGGTGGATATATGATTGATTTTGCCGCTTGCAGCGGCTACTTTATTGTGCACCCCACACTCATCCTGTGAGCGGTAGCGCAAAAGGATTACAGAGTAGGGTTTACAAAGGGTCATAATAATTAACCCCCGTTGTCAGGATATTATGGCACTGAATGTTACACAGTATTTCATTTACATTATTTGTTTAGTTCTATACATAAAGGGTAACTTATTCACAAATGCGTGAGTACAGGCGTGTGAGGCAGTATGTCTGGCCTCACACTTTGTTATTCACATTTACGTGAGAGGTATTCAAGCACATTGCGTATTTGGTTCTGTACATGAGAACTGATATAGTTACTAATTGCAAAAAAGTGGATACAATCTTAATATGTCGGCTATCTTGCCATTAGAGATGAAGTGCTGTGCCATTTTACACACAGTGTGCTTGGACCTGTCCCTAAAAGGTTCTATCTTCACACAGTTGAGGACGTAGTGTTCAAGTGTGTGGCCATATGTATGGCCACGCACTTTACATTTAGTTTTGTTTACATCTGCTTGAGGAACATACTGCCAAAGGTACTTATATCTTAACCTTAATCTAGCGGTTACAACATCTTGTAACCTAGTGATCTTGTTACTTGCTCCATATACATGTTTCACTTGATACATCTCATCATGGTAACCTATGGATCGACTAGTGCCTGTTTGCACTTGTCTACTTGCGTCAAACTCATCAATAAGTTCTTTCCTAATTACAGTTTTAAGGGTTCTTTTTGACAGACCCAAATTGTATTCAGCGGTGTCTTTGTTAGACGCGAGTTTGGCGAGGGCATCAACTCTGTCATGTTTTATGAGGCCTATGTGAGAGGGGATCCACAACAGTTTGACCTTGACACCCCGGTCAACAAGGCACGCATATTTGTGTCTGGCTTCAGAGACAAGATCGTGACAACCTGAGGCGAGGGTACCAAGGGCACCAAGGGCAAGTAGTGAGGATAGAGAGTCAGTGATGATGAGACTGTCAGTAACAGTGGTTTCAATGAATTTAATAGCTGTGAGTATGGCAACTAATTCAGTTTGTAGAGTGGATGCCCAGTTGTTAATTCTAACTCCTTTCTCAATTATATTACCGTCAGGTTGAGTCACAACAAGAGCACTACCAGCCCTCCCACAGGCGGTGTTTAGAGATCCATCAGTGTAGATGGTCTGTGTGATATTATCATCAGTCTGTAGAGTGTGTATGTGTTCAAGAGCTCTCAATTTGGCAGTGTGTTGGAGATAAATGCTTTGTATAATTAATTTTTTAGGCGGATATGTCGGTATTGTGATATCGAAGGGAACTGTCCGCCAGGGTGGCAGGAAGCGCTGTTGTGTCTCAACTTTGTACAGGTGGTCTAGTCCAAACATCTTCATATGTGTAGCTGTAGTTTGCATCCATTTAGACTCAGTAGTCCCATGGTTCATACATTCTAGCAATTTTAAGGAAACAATGTTATCAGGATCACCACGCAGAAGCCTCAGGGCTATCATGAGGTTGACTTCAATTATTCTATCTTTAACACTGGGTATACCTAGTTCTTTCCTCATATTAAGTACGTTAGTGCTCATGGGACATCCTAGGATAATTCTGAGGGCTTTATTTTGCATTTTCTCGAGCTTGTCAACGCCTTTCCCGTCACGAATGACCAGGGCTGGTGCGTGGTAATCTATCAGAGATCTTATATAGCCTAGGTACATTGTTTTAACATTTCTAATATTAGCACCATAGTGCGGGCTGTACCCCGCTACACTTCTAAGAGGTCTGAGCGATAGGGGTTGGGTGTAATTAGGACTGCCCAGTATGGGCCAGTAAGCCCGCTGCTGTTATGATGTTCTTATGTTCTTTACGTGTATCTGTATCTGTACTTGTACTTGTAGATATAGCTGTAGCTCCAGTTGTATCTGAACAGTGGAACTTGTAGATATATCTGTAGCTGTAGCTGTAGTTGTAGCTACAGTTGTAGCTGTAGTTGTAGCTGTAGTTGTAACTGTAGCTGTAGTTATAACTGTAGCTTTAGTTATAACTGTAGCTGTAACTACAGATGTAGCTGTAGCTATATTTGTAGCTATAGATGTAGCTGTAGTCATAACTATAGTTGTAGCTATAGTTGTAGTTGTACCTGTAGTTATAGCTGAAGTTGTATCTGTAGTTTTAGATGTAGCAGTTGTTTTAGTTTTAGTGGTAGCTGTAACTGTATCTGCAGTTGCATCTACAGCTATAGTGGTAGCTGTTTTTGTAGCTGCAGTTGTATTTTTAGTTGTAGCTGTAGTTTTAGCTATAGCTGTAACTAGAGTTGTAAATGTAGTCGTAGTTGTTGTTGTAGTTGTAGCAGTAGCTGTAACATTAGTTGTAGCTGTAGTTACAGTTGTAGTTGAATTTGTAGCTGTAATTGCATTTATAGCTGTAGTTGCATTCATAGCTGTAGTTGCATTTGTAGCTGTAGTTGTAGTTGTAATTGCATTTGTAGCTGTAGTTGTAGCTATAGTTGAAGTTGTAGTTGTAGCTATAGTTGAAGTTGTAGTTGTAACTGTAGCTGCAGCTATACATGTAGTTGTAGCTGTTGTTGCAGTTTTAGTTGTAGCTGCAGTTGTAGCTATAGTTGCTTTTATTGTAGCTGTAGTTGCAACTGTATTTGTAGCTTTACCTTTATTTATAGTTGTTGTTGTAGCTGTAGTTGTTGCTTTATAGCTGTAGTTGTAGCTGTTGCTGTAAATATATTTGTAACTGTAGCTTTAGTTGTAGCTAAAGTTGTTAATGTAATTGTAGCTGTAGTTGTTGTTGTAGCTGCATTTGTAGCTGTTGCTGTAAATGTAGCTGTTGCTGTAGTTGTCGTTGTAGCTATAGTTGTAAGGATAGCTGTAGCTGTAGTTGTAGCTGTATATGTTGTTGGAATTGTTGCTGTAGTTATAGCTGTAGGTGTAGCTGCAGCTGTAGTTTTAGCTCTAGTTGTAGCTGTATTATTAAATGTAGCTGTAGGTGCAGGTTTGTAGTTGTACCTGTACTTGTAGCTGTACCTCTTGTTGTAGCTGTACCTGTAGTTGTAGCCGCATTTGTAGCAGTAGTTATAGTTGTAGCTGTACTTGTAGTTGTAGTTGTATCTGTAGCTGTTGCTGTACTTGTAGTTGTTGCTGTAGTTTCAGCTGTAATTGTAACAGTATTTGTAGCTGTTGTTGTTGTATTTGTAACTAGAACTAGTCGTAACTATAACTGTAGTTGTAGTTATACTTTTAGCTGTAGTTTTAGCTGTAGTTCTAACTGTACTTGTAGCTGTAGGTGTTTTTTATAAAATGGCTGTAGTTGTAGCTTTAGTTGTAGTTGTAACTATAGCTGTAGTTGTAGATATACATGTAGTTGTAGCTGTAACTGTACTTGTAGTTTTAGCTGAACTTTAGCTGTAATTGGAGCTGTAGCTGTAGTTGTAACTTCACTTGTAGCTGTAGTTGTGACTGTAGCTGTATTTATAGCGAGAGCTGTAGTTATTGTTAATATAGTTGTAGTTGTAGTTGTTAATATAGTTGTAGTTGTAGCTGTAATTGTAGTTGTTAATATAGTTGTAGTTGTAACTGTAATTGTAGTTGTTAATATAGTTGTAGTAGTTAATATAGTTGTAATTGTAGCTGTAATTGTAGTTGTTGATATAGTTGTAGTTGTTAATATTGTTGTAGTTGTAGCTGTAATTGTAGTTGTTAATATAGTTGTAGTTGTAGCTGTAATTGTAGTTGTTAATATAGTTGTAGTTGTAGCTGTAATTGTAGCTGTTAGTATAGTTTTAGTTGTAGCTGTAATTGTAGTTGTTAATATAGTTGTAGTTGTAGCTGTAATTGTAGCTGTTAATATAGTTGTAGCTGTAATTGTAGTTGTTAATATAGTTGTAGTTGTAGCTGTAATTGTAGTTGTTAATATAGTTGTAGTTGTAGCTGTAATTGTAGTTGTTAATATAGTTGTAGTTGTTAATATAGTTGTAGTTGTAATTGTAGCTGTTAATATAGTTGTAGCTGTAATTGTAGTTGTTAATATAGTTGTAGTTGTAGCTGTAATTGTAGTTGTTAATATAGTTGTAGTTGTAGCTGTAATTGTAGTTGTTAATATAGTTGTAGTTGTAGCTGTAATTGTAGTTGTTAATATAGTTGTAGTTGTAGCTGTAATTGTAGTTGTTAATATAGTTGTAGTTGTAGCTGTAGTTGTGGCGGTAGCTGTAGTTGTAGCGGTAGCTGTAATTGTAGTTGTGGTTTTAGCTGTAGTTGTAGCTGTAGTTACGATTGTAGTTGTAGCTGTAGCTTTGGTTGCAGCTGTACTTGAAGTTGCAGCTATAACTGTAATTGTAGCTCTAGATATAGTTGTAACTATAATTGTAGCTCTAGATATAGCTGTAGTTTTAGCTATAAACGTAGCTGTAGTTGTAGCTGTAGTTGTAGCTGTAGTTGTGGCTCTGATTGTAGCGTAGTTGTAGCTGTGTTTGTAGCTGTATATATAGTTATATTTGTAATTGTAGCTGTTGCTGTAGCCGTAGCTTTAGTTGTAGCTGTGTTTGTAGCTCTAGATATAGCTACAGGTGTAGTTGTAGCTGTAACTGTAGCCCTAGATATAGTTGTAGTTGTAGATGAAGCTCGTCATAACAACTGGTGTGTGTTTATGGTTGTAATCTCTTCACTGTTGTAGTTGCATCTTGTTTTCTTTCCTTACAACTATCACTGACATAACAGGTCAACCTCACCTGTTCAGTGTGGCTATAATGTTTTGTGGAAAATTGTCAGTAAACAGACACGATATATAATATAATGGAAGCCGCTCGAAATCGAGGATGGCCGGCCCAAGGGCCACCTAGGCGTGTATTTGTTTAAGGTGTAGAAGCTGTCGCCAACACAACAACCACACCCCAAGTTAAAGAGCTGCAGTGTTAAGGAATAGTCCGAGAAGACAGGACAACTGCACTGGCTAACTATTACCCCGGAATACGATCCGCACATCGATTAACATCCAGGTCCCCACTTACTGCTGGGTAGAGAGAGAGGCAAAAGGCGTAAAGAAACTTACCCATAGTTTCACCCTGCCCGAGTACCGAATTCGGGTCCGCTCGCTTGCCAGGTGAAGATGCTGACCATTACACCACTGACACGAATAACACAAAACACACACTACTGTGTGTCCCTCGCTCACGTTGTATTGACCGCTTCATCTTGTTCTTTATCTTATAACACAGAGAGGAGAATAAAGGTTGAGACGATCACATCACTGTTAGACTTACATCACTGTCAGACTTACATCACTGTCAGACTTACATCACTGTCAGACTTACATCACTGTCAGACTTACATCACTGTTAGACTTACATCACTGTTAGACTTACATCACTGTTAGACTTACATCACTCTTAGACTTGCATCACTGTTAGACTTACATCACAGTCAGACTTACATCACTGTTAGACTTACATCACTATTAGACTTACATCACTATTAGACTTACATCACTATTAGACTTACATCACTGTTAGACTTACATCACTGTTAGACTTACATCACTGTTAGACTTACATCACTGTTAGACTTACATCACTGTTAGACTTACATCACTGTCAGACTTACATCACTATTAGACTTACATCACTGTTAGACTTACATCACTATTAGACTTACATCACTATTAGACTTACATCACTATTAGACTTACATCACTGTTAGACTTACATCACTGTTAGACTTACATCACTATTAGACTTACATCACTGTTAGACTTACATCACTGTTAGACTTACATCACTGTTAGACTTACATCACTGTTAGACTTACATCACTGTTAGACTTACATCACTATTAGACTTACATCACTGTTAGACTTACATCACTGTTAGACTTACATCACTGTTAGACTTACATCACTGTTAGACTTACATCACTATTAGACTTACATCACTGTTAGACTTACATCACTGTTAGACTTACATCACTATTAGACTTACATCACTATTAGACTTACATCACTATTAGACTTACATCACTGTTAGACTTACATCACTGTTAGACTTACATCACTGTTAGACTTACATCACTGTTAGACTTACATCACTGTTAGACTTACATCACTATTAGACTTACATCACTGTTAGACTTACATCACTGTTAGACTTACATCACTGTTAGACTTACATCACTATTAGACTTACATCACTATTAGACTTACATCACTGTTAGACTTACATCACTATTAGACTTACATCACTGCTAGACTTACATCACTATTAGACTTACATCACTATTAGACTTACATCACTGTTAGACTTACATCACTATTAGACTTACATCACTGTTAGACTTACATCACTGCTAGACTTACATCACTATTAGACTTACATCACTGTTAGACTTACATCACTGTTAGACTTACATCACTGTTAGACTTACATCACTGTTAGACTTACATCACTGTTAGACTTACATCACTGTTAGACTTACATCACTGTTAGACTTACATCACTGTTAGACTTACATCATTGTTAGACTTACATCACTGTCAGACTTACATCACTGTTAGACTTACATCACTGTTAGACTTACATCATTGTTAGACTTACATCACTGTTAGACTTACATCATTGTTAGACTTACATCACTGTTAGACTTACATCACTGTTAGACTTACATCACTGTTAGACGTACATCACTGTTAGACTTACATCATTGTTAGACTTACATCACTGTCAGACTTACATCAATAATAGACTTACATCACTATTAGATTTACATCACTGTTAGACTTACATCACTGTTAGACTTACATCACTATTAGACTTACATCACTATTAGACTTACATCACTGTTAGACTTACATCACTGTTAGACTTGCATCACTATTAGACTTACATCACTGTTAGACTTACATCACTGTTAGACTTACATCACTGTTAGACTTGCATCACTGTTAGACTTGCATCACTATTAGACTTACATCACTGTTAGACTTACATCACTGTTAGACGTACATCACTGTTAGACTTACATCATTGTTAGACTTGCATCACTGTTAGACTTGCATCACTATTAGACTTACATCACTGTTAGACTTACATCACTGTTAGACTTATATCGCTATTAGACTTACATCACTGTTAGACTTACATCACTGTTAGACTTACATCACTATTAGACTTACATCACTGTTAGACTTACATCACTGTTAGACGTACATCACTGTTAGACTTACATCATTGTTAGACTTACATCAATATTAGACTTACATCACTGTTAGACTTACATAACTATTAGACTTACATCACTGTTAGACTTACATCACTATTAGACTTACATCACTGTTAGACTTACATCACTATTAGACTTACATCACTGTTAGACTTACATCACTGTTAGACTTACATCACTGTTAGACTTACATCACTGTTAGACTTGCATCACTGTTAGACTTGCATCACTGTTAGACTTACATCACTGTTAGACTTGCATCACTGTTAGACTTACATCACTATTAGACTTACATCACTGTTAGACTTACATCACTGTTAGACTTGCATCACTGTTAGACTTTCATCACTGTTAGACTTACATCACTATTAGACTTACATCACTGTTAGACTTACATCACTATTAGACTTACATCACTGTTAGACTTACATCACTATTAGACTTACATCACTGTTAGACTTACATCACTATTAGACTTACATCACTGTTAGACTTACATCACTGTTAGACTTGCATCACTGTTAGACTTGCATCACTGTTAGACTTGCATCACTGTTAGACTTACATCACTGTTAGACTTGCATCACTGTTAGACTTGCATCACTATTAGACTTACATCACTATTAGACTTACATCACTGTTAGACTTACATCACTGTTAGACTTGCATCACTGTTAGACTTACATCACTATTAGACTTACATCACTATTAGACTTACATCACTGTTAGACTTACATCACTGTTAGACTTGCATCACTGTTAGACTTGCATCACTGTTAGACTTGCATCACTGTTAGACTTACATCACTGTTAGACTTACATCACTATTAGACTTACATCACTATTAGACTTACATCACTGTTAGACTTGCATCACTGTTAGACTTGCATCACTGTTAGACTTGCATCACTGTTAGACTTACATCACTGTTAGACTTACATCACTATTAGACTTACATCACTGTTAGACTTACATCACTGTTAGACTTGCATCACTGTTAGACTTGCATCACTGTTAGACTTACATCACTGTTAGACTTACATCACTATTAGACTTACATCACTATTAGACTTACATCACTGTTAGACTTACATCACTGTTAGACTTGCATCACTGTTAGACTTGCATCACTGTTAGACTTACATCACTGTTAGACTTACATCACTGTTAGACTTACCTCACTGTTAGTCTTTACATCACTGTTAGTCTTTACATCACTGTTAGACTTACATCACTGTTAGACTTACATCACTATTAGACTTACATCACTGTTAGACTTGCATCACTGTTAGACTTGCATCACTGTTAGACTTGCATCACTATTAGACTTACATCACTATTAGACTTACATCACTGTTAGACTTACATCACTGTCAGACTTACATCACTATTAGACTTACATCACTGTTAGACTTACATCACTGTTAGACTTACATCACTGTTAGACTTACATCACTGTTAGACTTGCATCACTGTTAGACTTACATCACTGTTAGACTTACATCACTACTAGACTTACATCACTACTAGACTTACATCACTGTTAGACCTACATCACTATTAGACTTACATCACTATTTGACTTACATCACTGTTAGACTTACATCACTATTAGACTTACATCACTATTAGACTTACATCACTATTAGACTTACATCACTGTTAGACTTACATCACTGTTAGACTTACATCACTATTAGACTTACATCACTGTTAGACTTACATCACTATTAGACTTACATCACTGTTAGACTTACATCACTATTAGACTTACATCACTGTTAGACTTACATCACTGTTAGACTTACATCACTATTAGACTTACATCACTCTTAGACTTACATCACTGTTAGACTTACATCACTGTTAGACTTACATCACTATTAGACTTACATCACTGCTAGACTTACATCACTATTAGACTTACATCACTATTAGACTTACATCACTGTTAGACTTACATCACTATTAGACTTACATCACTGTTAGACTTACATCACTATTAGACTTACATCACTATTAGACTTACATCACTATTAGACTTACATCACTATTAGACTTACATCACTGTTAGACTTACATCACTGTTAGACTTACATCACTATTAGACTTACATCACTGTTACTTACATCACTGTTAGACTTACATCACTATTAGACTTACATCACTGTTAGACTTACATCACTATTAGACTTACATCACTGTTAGACTTACATCACTGATAGACTTACATCACTATTAGACTTACATCACTGTTAGACTTACATCACTATTAGACTTTACATCACTGTTAGACTTACATCACTGTTAAGCTTACATCACAGTCAGACTTACATCACTATTAGACTTACATCACTATTAGACTTGCATCACTGTGAGACTTACATCACTATTAGACTTACATCACTGTTAGACTTACATCACTATTAGACTTTACATCACTGTTAGACTTACATCACTGTTAAGCTTACATCACAGTCAGACTTACATCACTATTAGACTTACATCACTATTAGACTTGCATCACTGTGAGACTTACATCACTATTAGACTTACATCACTGTTAGACTTACATCACTCTTAGACTTGCATCACTGTTAGACTTACATCACAGTCAGACTTACATCACAGTCAGACTTACATCACTATTAGACTTACATCACTATTAGACTTACATCACTGTTAGACTTACATCTTTGTTCGACTTACATCACTGTTAGACTTTACATCACTGTTAGTCTTTACATCACTGTTAGACTTACCTCACTGTCAGACTTACATCACTATTAGACTTACATCACTATTAGACTTACATCACTGTTAGACTTACATCACTATTAGACTTACATCACTATTAGACTTACATCACTGTTAGACTTGCATCACTGTTAGACTTGCATCACTGTTAGACTTGCATCACTATTAGACTTACATCACTATTAGACTTACATCACTGTCAGACTTACATCACTATCACACTTACATCACTATTAGACTTACATCACTGTTAGACTTACATCACTGTTAGACTTACATCACTGTTAGACTTGCATCACTGTTAGACTTACATCACTGTTAGACTTACATCACTACTAGACTTACATCACTACTAGACTTACATCACTGTTAGACCTACATCACTATTAGACTTACATCACTATTTGACTTACATCACTGTTAGACTTACATCACTATTAGACTTACATCACTATTAGACTTACATCACTGTTAGACTTACATCACTGTTAGACTTACATCACTATTAGACTTACATCACTGTTAGACTTACATCACTGTTAGACTTACATCACTATTAGACTTACATCACTGTTAGACTTACATCACTATTAGACTTACATCACTGTTAGACTTACATCACTGTTAGACTTACATCACTGTTAGACTTACATCACTGTTAGACTTACATCACTATTAGACTTACATCACTGTTAGACTTACATCACTGTTAGACTTACATCACTGTTAGACTTACATCACTCTTAGACTTACATCACTGTTAGACTTACATCACTGTTAGACTTACATCACTATTAGACTTACATCACTGCTAGACTTACATCACTATTAGACTTACATCACTATTAGACTTACATCACTGTTAGACTTACATCACTATTAGACTTACATCACTGTTAGACTTACATCACTGTTAGACTTACATCACTATTAGACTTACATCACTATTAGACTTACATCACTATTAGACTTACATCACTATTAGACTTACATCACTGTTAGACTTACATCACTATTAGACTTACATCACTGTTAGACTTACATCACTATTAGACTTACATCACTGTTAGACTTACATCACTGTTAGACTTACATCACTATTAGACTTACATCACTGTTAGACTTACATCACTATTAGACTTACATCACTGTTAGACTTACATCACTATTAGACTTACATCACTATTAGACTTACATCACTGTTAGACTTACATCACTGTTAGACTTACATCACTGTTAGACTTACATCACTATTAGACTTACATCACTGTTAGACTTACATCACTGTTAGACTTACATCACTGCTAGACTTACATCACTATTAGACTTACATCACTGTTAGACTTACATCACTATTAGACTTACATCACTGTTAGACTTACATCACTATTAGACTTACATCACTGTCAGACTTACATCACTGTCAGACTTACATCACTGTTAGACTTACATCACTGTTAGACTTACATCACTGTTAGACTTACATCACTATTAGACTTTACATCACTGTTAGACTTACATCACTGTTAAGCTTACATCACAGTCAGACTTACATCACTATTAGACTTACATCACTATTAGACTTGCATCACTGTGAGACTTACATCACTATTAGACTTACATCACTGTTAGACTTACATCACTCTTAGACTTGCATCACTGTTAGACTTACATCACAGTCAGACTTACATCACAGTCAGACTTACATCACTATTAGACTTACATCACTATTAGACTTACATCACTATTAGACTTACATCACTGTTAGACTTACATCTTTGTTCGACTTACATCACTGTTAGACTTTACATCACTGTTAGTCTTTACATCACTGTTAGACTTACCTCACTGTCAGACTTACATCACTATTAGACTTACATCACTATTAGACTTACATCACTATTAGACTTACATCACTATTAGACTTACATCACTGTTAGACTTACATCACTGTTAGACTTACATCACTGTTAGACTTGCATCACTATTAGACTTACATCACTGTTAGACTTACATCACTGTTAGACTTACAACATTGTTAGACTTACATCACTGTTAGACTTACATCACTGTTAGACTTATATCACTATTAGACTTACATCACTGTTAGACTTACATCACTGTTAGACTTACAACATTGTTAGACTTACATCACTGTTAGACTTATATCACTATTAGACTTACATCACTGTTAGACTTACATCACTGTTAAACTTATATCACTATTAGACTTACATCACTATTAGACTTGCATCACTATTAGACTTACATCACTGTTAGATTTACGTCACTATTAGACTTGCATCACTGTTAGACTTACATCACTGTTAGACTTACATCACTGTTAGACTTACATCACTATTAGACTTGCATCACTGTTAGACTTACATCACTGTTAGACTTACATCACTGTTAGACTTACATCACTATTAGACTTACATCACTATTAGACTTACATCACTATTAGACTTACATCACTATTAGACTTACATCACTGTTAGACTTGCATCACTGTTAGACTTACATCACTGTTAGACTTACATCACTGTTAGACTTACATCACTGTTAGACTTACATCACTGTTAGACTTACATCACTATTAGACTTACATCACTGTTAGACTTACATCACTATTAGACTTACATCACTGTTAGACTTACATCACTGTTAGACTTACATCACTGTCAAACTTACATCACTGTTAGATTTACATCACTGTTAGACTTACATCACTGTTAGACTTACATCACTGTTAGACTTACATCACTATTAGACTTACCTCACTGTCAGACTTACATCACTATTAGACTTACATCACTGTTAGACTTACATCACTGTTAGACTTACATCACTGTTAGACTTACATCACTGTTAGACTTACATCACTGTTAGACTTACATCACTGTCAGACTTACATCACTATTAGACTTACATCACTGTTAGACCTACATCACTGTCATAGTTGCATCACTATTAGACTTACATCACTGTTAGACCTACATCACTGTCCTAGTTGCATCACTATTAGACTTACATCACTGTTAGACTTATATCACTGTCAGACTCACATCACTGTTAGACTTACACCACTATTAGACTTATCAGTTTTAGACTTATATAACTCTTAGACTTATATCACTGTTAGAATTATATCACTGTTCCTTATTTCACTGTCAGATTTCCATCATTGTCAGTCTTACATCACTGTCGGACTTACGCCATTGCCAGACTTCATCACTGTTAGATTTATATCACTGCCCTTTACATAACAGACAGATTTACGTCACTGTTAGACTTATGTCATTGTTAGACTTGCATCACTGTTCCTTACATCACTGTTAGACTTACATCACTGTCAGACTTATATCACTGTTCCTTTCATCAATGTTCATTATATCACTGTTAGACTTACATCACTGTTAGACTTACATCACTGTCATACTTACATTACTGGTAGATTTACATTACTGTTAAACTTATATCACGGCCAGACATACATCACTGCCAGACATACAGCACTACCAGACATACATCACTGCTAGACATACTTCACTGCCAGACATACATCACTGCTAGACATACTTCACTGCCAGACATACATCACTGAAAGACATACTTCACTGCCAGACATACATCACTGTTAGACTTACATCACTGCCAGACATACATCACTGCCAGACATACAGCACTACCAGACATACATCACTGCTAGACATACTTCACTGCCAGACATACATCACTGCTAGACATACATCACTGCCAGACATACATCACTGCCAGACATACATCACTGCTAGACATACATCACTGCCAGACATACATCACTGCCAGACATACATCACTGCTAGACATACTTCACTGCCAGACATACATCACTGCTAGACATACTTCACTGCCAGACATACATCACTGCCAGACATACTTCACTGAAAGACATACTTCACTGCCAGACATACTTCACTGCCAGACCTACATCACTGTCAGACATACATCACTGCCAGACATACATCACTGTCAGACATACATCACGGCCAGACATACATCACTGCCAGACATACAAATCCTGCCAGACATACATCACTGTCAGACATACATCACTGCTAGACATACATCACTGTTAGACTTACTTCACTGTCAGACATACAATCCTGTTAGACATACAATCACTGTCAGACTTACATCACTGTTCAGACTTACAATCACTGCCAGACATACATCACTGCCAGACATACAAATCCTGCCAGACATACATCACTGTCAGACATACATCACTGCCAGACATACATCACTGTCAGACATACAAATCCTGCCAGACATACATCACTGTCAGACATACATCACTGCCAGACATACAAATCCTGCCAGACATATATCACTGTCAGACATACATCACTGCCAGACATACATCACTGTCAGACATACATCACTGTCAGACATACATCACTGTCAGACATACATCACGGCCAGACATACATCACGGCCAGACATACTTCACTGCCAGACATACATCACTGCCAGATGTACGACAACACCCAGTAAGGCGTGACGTCAGTTGAAAATCAATAAAGATGTTTTTATCGCTACTTCACTTCTGCTGAGTTATGCAGGAGTTCACTGCCTTACTGGTATATATGTCGCCTTTTGTTGTCTTTTTATTATTTTTTATTGTTTTTGTATATTGTTGTGCTTAGTTTTATTTAGGTTGTAGTATCGTTCAGGTTTTTGTTGTTGTTTTTGTTCTGTTTTTGTTTGATGTTGTGTGGAGGCTAGTGTAGTGTGTTATTGTTATTGTGTGGAAGCTAGTGTAGTGTGTTGTTGTTGTTGTATGGAGGATTCTGTAGTGTGTTGTTGTTGTGTGGAGGCTAGTGTATTGTTATTGTTATGTGGAGGCTAGTGTAGTGTATTGTTGTTGTTATGTGGAGGCTAGTGTAGTGTGTTGTTGTTGTGTGGGGGCTAGTGTAGTGTGTTGTTGTTGTTGTGTGGAGGCTAGTGTAGTGTGTTGTTGTTGTTGTGTGGAGGCTAGTGTAGTGTGTTGTTGTTGTGTGGAGGCTAGTGTAGTGTGTTGTTGTTGTTGTTGTGTGGAGGCTAGTGTAGTGTGTTGTTGTGTGGAGGCTAGTGTAGTGTGTTGTTGTTGTGTGGAGGCTAGTGTAGTGCGTTGTTGTTGTGTGGAGGCTAGTCTAGTGTATTGTTGTTGTGTGGAGGCTAGTCTAGTGTATTGTTGTTGTTGTGTGGAGGCTAGTGTAGTGTGTTGTTGTGTGGAGGCTAGTGTAGTGTGTTTGTTGTTGTTGTGTGGAGGCTAGTGTAGTGTGTGTTGTTGTGTGGAGGCTAGTGTAGTGTGTTGTTGTTGTGTGGAGGCTAGTGTAGTGTGTTGTTGTGTGGAGGCTAGTGTAGTGTGTTCTTGTTGTTGTTGTGTGGAGGCTAGTGTGTTGTTGTGTGGAGGCTAGTGTAGTGTGTTGTTGTTGTGTGGAGGCTAGTGTAGTGTGTTGTTGTTGTGTGGAGGCTAGTGTAGTGTGTTGTTGTGTGGAGGCTAGTGTAGTGTGTTCTTGTTGTTGTTGTGTGGAGGCTAGTGTAGTGTGTTGTTGTGTGGAGGCTAGTGTAGTGTGTTGTTGTTGTGTGGAGGCTAGTGTAGTGTGTTGTTGTTGTTGTGTGGAGGCTAGTGTAGTGTGTTGTTGTTGTTGTGTGGAGGCTAGTGTAGTGTGTTCTTGTTGTGTGGAGGCTAGTGTAGTGTGTTGTTGTTGTGTGGATGCTAGTCTAGTGTATTGTTTTTGTTGTGTGGAGGTTAGTGTAGTCTGTTGTTGTTGTGTGGAGGCTATTGTAGTGTGTTATTGTTGTGTGGAGGCTAGTGTAGTGTGTTGTTGTTGTGTGAAGGCTAGTGTAGAGTGTTGTTGTTGTTGGGTGGGGGCTAGTGTAGTGTGTTGTTGTGTAGAGGCTAGTGCAGTGTGTTGTTGTTGTGTGGAGGCGAGTGTAGTGTGTTGTTGTTGTGTGGAGGCTAGTGTAGTGTGTTGTTGTGTGGAGGCTAGTGTAGTGTGTTGTTGTTGTGTGGAGGCGAGTGTAGTGTGTTGTTGTTGTGTGGAGGCTAGTGTAGTGTGTTGTTGTGTGGTGGCTAGTGTAGTGTGTTGTTGTTGTTGTGTGGAGGCTAGTGTAGTGTGTTGTTGTTGTTGTGTGGAGGCTAGTGTAGTGTGTTGTTGTTGTTGTGTGCAGGCTAGTGTAGTGTGTTGTTGTTGTTGTGTGGAGGCTAGTGTAGTGTGTTGTTGTGTGGAGGCTAGTGTAGTGTGTTGTTGTTGTTGTGTGGAGGCTAATGTAGTGTGTTGTTGTTGTGTGGAGGCTAGTGTAGTGTGTTGTTGTTGTGTGGATGCTAGTCTAGTGTATTGTTGTTGTTGTGTGGAGGTTAGTGTAGTGTGTTGTTGTTGTGTGGAGGCTATTGTAGTGTGTTGTTGTTGTTGTGTGGAGGCTAGTGTAGTGTGTTGTTGTTGTTGTGTGGAGGCTAGTGTAGTGTGTTGTTGTTGTGTGGAGGCTAGTGTATGGTGTTGTTGTTGTTGTTGTGTGGAGGCTAGTGTAGTGTGTTGTTGTGTGGAGTAGGGTGTGTCAATTTTGGGGGTGAACTGGCTAAATTGAAAATCGAGTAATTTGGTAGCAATTTATTGTAGTCTTTAAGCATGCAAAACAATATTCTGGCATAAATTTTTTTTTATAATAAGTCCTACCTACATCAAATGGATTTTTAAATGTACATATTTGTGAATTTATAACATAACCAGCGTTTGCACACATGTTACTGTTTCAAGTTTCAAATTATTATATTTTATTATCCGTAGTCTATTTGAAAGTAACCAATGCCTTCATACTCTCTTTGCTTTGGTTTCTTGTCATCAGTAGTCTGCTTGCTATTTGTGCTTTGATGTAACCTTCTCGCCTCTCGTGGCTGTAAACATGGCCCGCTGCTTCTGTGACCATTTTCACACATCTCTCCACACTTTGAGTGTGGGAAGGCCACTTCGGCACCTGCATTGGAGTCTCTTTAAGGTTTCTCAATTCTTGGCTAGTTAGACTTGTTGTCAATGGTGGCTCTAAGACTTCCAAACTCAAGTCAACCAATTCTGACAATTTGGTGGCATTGACGTTTATTGGGGGAACTTTTCTTGAATGAAACGAACAGTCTCCCAACTGGTCGTCATCTATTAGCGTTCCTCTAATCTTTAGAATGACTTCTACAGCCTCGGTTCGGAGATTGGTACATTGACTGCAAAGCATTGCTTGCAAAACTGCTTCTGATCGAGCATACCAAGCGGACCTTCTTGCCACAGGTAACACGATGTCCCTCACTACCTTCCTCTGTGTTCTTACTAGCTGCAATTGAAACAAAAGGTGATTGGGCCCATCCACCCACATAGGATTAAGTTTCACACTAAACCACTGGGGAAGATAAACTCCAATAATAAATTCAACAATTAACCTCAAATTCTTCAGCACTTTGCCCTTCAATTCGTGTTTGGAAATCCAAATCCTGCAGAAACGAAGAGCTGTAGTTAACCAACGGCTGTGACTGACAGGTCCAATCTCCAAGAGAGCCAATGACTGAGGCACTTCTCCTGATCTTATTGCTTGGGCAATACGATAAGCATAGGATTGATCTGTGCTGAGATCTTTGATGACTCCTTCAGACAACGCCGGAAGGGGAGGGCCAACTTCGACCTTTGGAAAGGTTGTATTTATTTCTAGTTGTGTTGCTTCATCCAGCATGATGCCAAGGGGACCTGACCACTTGTTGTTGCTCTTTGTAGGACCATCAAGTTCCTGGATGAGATGACGAAGAGGTAGCTCGCCTGTATGTAAATCACATACAATCCAAACAAGTCTTCTTCCTAGTTTTTTCTCTAAATGCGTCATTACACCCCCCTGCCATCCGGTGTTCACTGCAGTTGAATCTCCACCAACAGCCTGCAGTGAACTGCCAAGTCCTCTCTCCTGAACCCAACATAAAATATGATCAGCAATGACCTCTGCATGTTTCTTCCCTTCTACTTCAGTTTCGGGAGCAAAGTGAAACAAAAACCGACCACCAGGCTCAGAACAGACAGAGTAGTGTTCTTCTTTGATGAGACCTGGAAACTTTCTGTTCACTCCCTCTACTTCTAGCAAAACTTTTGTGTCATCTATTCTTCCATCAAACAAAAGACAGGAGAGCCCTCCCTCGCTTAAATCTTTTTCATGCTGATCAGATATTTCCTTCATTATTTTTTCTTGTGCTCTTCTAATTTTATTATGATCTATCACCAAAGATACATCCTCTCGGCTGATGAGGCCTGCATCTATCCAAGCGGCAGTTGCAATTTCTGCAGCCTCACGAAGTCCAGCATGGTGGCGAATACTAGCTAAAGCAATGTTTGAAATATTTCTTGTGTTGTATTTCATTTTCTTTGGTAAAGGTTCAGATGGCTCTTTGGAACTATCATCTGATGTTGCTTCCTGTTCATCAGAAGAACTATCAAAGAAGTGATAAACATCTTGACACAGCTCTTCCTCTCTTTGGATGGCTTCTTCACTCTTCATTTTCTTCTTTTGTTCCCTCTCTCGGATTTGTTCTCTCTTCTTGGCATTAGCAATCTGCTTCTTTGTTTCTGAATAATCTATTGAACCCATTTGCATACTTCCTTGGCCTTCTGCCTTTGTCCTCTGTGCCTTTATAAATTCAAGCTCTAAAACAGGGATCTTCTTTTCACGAGGACAACCACAATCAATGTGGGAATTATTTTCTCTCTTACCTGAGTGAGAACAGTTGGATTCAGAACATAATTGTATGGAGCACTTGCAGGTCAAAATGTCAAACAGAGTATCAAGTGTGTGCAGAAATTCATTTTTCCTGGCCAAGTTTCCTTTACCAAGTGATGTTTCAACTGCTTTGTGCCATAATTTCGTTAGTTTTAGCTCAATAGTTCGACACTGATTAATCACAGGTGGTTTGAATAGTGCATTAGCTTTTGTCCATTGATGCAGAAGAGGGACTATCATGTCATTTATGAGTTCTTTATCTGTATAGTTCCTTCTGTCCTTTGCATTTTTTTCTCGAAGGAGTAACCCTAATCTTAGCATGTCTCTCACTGTTGGAAGTTCTGATACAGGAAGCTCCTTCCCTTTACCAACTAGCAGGCTCAAGTGGGTTGACAACTGACTTCTTGTCTTCAATTTTGACATCTTCACACTATCTGACAAATAGAAAAATATTTCAATGTTTCATAATTCAATTGTTGTTTCAAAAAATATCAATTTGTTTATCAAAAATGCTGTAACAGAAATAACATAATAATTTCTTAGAACATAATGTTTTATACAATGATATAAGTAACTGCGACAATCAATATGCCCTACTTACAATAATTAAAATGTAGAATTCGTCTGGTAGAGTAGGTGCAAGTGCAATGAGAGCAAACCACCGTCTATGATATCTAGAAGGAGAGTGAGCCGGGCGCCTTATCCTCACGCTTGGTACAAGTCAAAACAAGAATTAAACTGTCCCACACGGAGAGCCTGTTCATGTTCATGTTCTGACATGCATATTGTACACAAGCTATAGAACCATAAAATACTCCATAATCCATATGCTTACATGAGATTAGTTAATATCAAGTGAATAATTCTAATCAAGTCTCATTAATTTGTTGAAATACTGATATTTGAAACTTTAAGGTATAATTGATGTAGGTGAGGGTTATTTCAATTCATTTTTGTTTGCTAATCTCAAGTTTAGACATAAAGAGGCACAATATTTTGACTACCAATTTTGATTTTTAACATGTTGACAAAATTGACACACCCTAGTGTGGAGGCTAGTGTAGTGTGTTGTTGTTGTTGTGTGGAGGCTAGTGTAGTGTGTTGTTGTTGTTGTGTGGAGGCTAGTGTAGTGTGTTGTTGTTGTGTGGAGGCTAGTGTAGTGTGTTGTTGTTGTGTGGAGGCTAGTGTAGTGTGTTGTTGTTGTTGTGTGGAGGCTAGTGTAGTGTGTGTTGTTGTTGTGTGGAGGCTAGTGTAGTGTGTTGTGTTGTTGTGTGGAGGCTAGTGTAGGGTGTTGTTGTTGTGTGGAGGCTAGTGTAGTGTGTTGTTGTCTGGAGGCTAGTGTTGTGTGTTGTTGTTGTATGGAGGCTAGTGTAGAGTGTTGTTGTTGTGTGGAGGCTAGTGTAGTGTGTTGTTGTTGTGTGGAGGCTAGTGTAGTGTGTTGTTGTTGTGTGGAGGCTAGTGTTGTGTGTTGTTGTTGTGTGGAGGCTAGTGTAGTGTGTTGTTGTTGTGTGGAGGCTAGTGTAGTGTGTTGTTGTTGTGTGGAGGCTAGTGTAGTGTGTGTTGTTGTTGTGTGGAGGCTAGTGTAGTGTGTTGTTGTTGTTGTGTGGAGGCTAGTGTAGTGTGTTGTTGTTGTGTGGAGGCTAGTGTAGTGTGTTGTTGTGTGGAGGCTAGTGTAGTGTGTTGTTGTTGTGTGGAGGCTAGTGTAGTGTGTTGTTGTGTGGAGGCTAGTGTAGTGTGTTGTTGTTGTGTGGAGGCTAGTGTAGTGTGTTGTTGTTGTTGTGTGGAGGCTAGTGTAGTGTGTTGTTGTTGTGTGGAGGCTAGTGTAGTGTGTTGTTGTTGTGTGGAGGCTAGTGTAGTGTGTTGTTGTTGTTGTGTGGAGGCTAGTGTAGTGTGTTGTTGTTGTGTGGAGGCTAGTGTAGTGTGTTGTTGTTGTTGTGTGGAGGCTAGTGTAGTGTGTTGTTGTTGTGTGGAGGCTAGTGTAGTGTGTTGTGTTGTGTGGAGGCTAGTGTAGTGTGTTGTTGTTGTGTGGAGGCTAGTGTAGTGTGTTGTTGTTGTTGTGTGGAGGCTAGTGTAGTGTGTTGTTGTTGTTGTGTGGAGGCTAGTGTAGTGTGTTGTTGTTGTGTGGAGGCTAGTGTAGTGTGTTGTTGTTGTGTGGAGGCTAGTGTAGTGTGTTGTTGTTGTGTGGAGGCTAGTGTAGTGTGTTGTTGTTGTTGTGTGGAGGCTAGTGTAGTGTGTTGTTGTTGTTGTGTGGAGGCTAGTGTAGTGTGTTGTTGTTGTGTGGAGGCTAGTGTAGTGTGTTGTTGTTGTGTGGAGGCTAGTGTAGTGTGTGTTGTTGTTGTGTGGAGGCTAGTGTAGTGTGTTGTTGTTGTTGTTGTGTGGAGGCTAGTGTAGTGTGTTGTTGTTGTGTGGAGGCTAGTGTAGTGTGTTGTTGTTGTTGTGTGGAGGCTAGTGTAGTGTGTTGTTGTTGTGTGGAGGCTAGTGTAGTGTGTTGTTGTTGTGTGGAGGCTAGTGTAGTGTGTTGTTGTTGTGTGGAGGCTAGTGTAGTGTGTTGTTGTTGTTGTGTGGAGGCTAGTGTAGTGTGTTGTTGTTGTTGTGTGGAGGCTAGTGTAGTGTGTTGTTGTTGTGTGGAGGCTAGTGTAGTGTGTTGTTGTTGTGTGGAGGCTAGTGTAGTGTGTTGTTGTTGTGTGGAGGCTAGTGTAGTGTGTTGTTGTTGTGTGGAGGCTAGTGTAGTGTGTTGTTGTGTGGAGGCTAGTGTAGTGTGTTGTTGTGTGGAGGCTAGTGTAGTGTGTTGTTGTTGTGTGGAGGCTAGTGTAGTGTGTTGTTGTTGTGTGGAGGCTAGTGTAGTGTGTTGTTGTTGTGTGGAGGCTAGTGTAGTGTGTTGTTGTTGTGTGGAGGCTAGTGTAGTGTGTTGTTGTTGTGTGGAGGCTAGTGTAGTGTGTTGTTGTGTGGAGGCTAGTGTAGTGTGTTGTTGTGTGGAGGCTAGTGTAGTGTGTTGTTGTTGTGTGGAGGCTAGTGTAGTGTGTTGTTGTTGTTGTGTGGAGGCTAGTGTAGTGTGTTGTTGTTGTGTGGAGGCTAGTGTAGTGTGTTGTTGTTGTTGTGTGGAGGCTAGTGTAGTGTGTTGTTGTTGTTGTGTGGAGGCTAGTGTAGTGTGTTGTTGTTGTGTGGAGGCTAGTGTAGTGTGTTGTTGTTGTGTGGAGGCTAGTGTAGTGTGTTGTTGTGTGGAGGCTAGTGTAGTGTGTTGTTGTTGTGTGGAGGCTAGTGTAGTGTGTTGTTGTTGTGTGGAGGCTAGTGTAGTGTGTTGTTGTTGTTGTGTGGAGGCTAGTGTAGTGTGTTGTTGTTGTGTGGAGGCTAGTGTAGTGTGTTGTTGTTGTGTGGAGGCTAGTGTAGTGTGTTGTTGTTGTTGTGTGGAGGCTAGTGTAGTGTGTTGTTGTTGTGTGGAGGCTAGTGTAGTGTGTTGTTGTTGTTGTGTGGAGGCTAGTGTAGTGTGTTGTTGTTGTGTGGAGGCTAGTGTAGTGTGTTGTTGTTGTGTGGAGGCTAGTGTAGTGTGTTGTTGTTGTGTGGAGGCTAGTGTAGTGTGTTGTTGTTGTGTGGAGGCTAGTGTAGTGTGTTGTTGTTGTTGTGTGGAGGCTAGTGTAGTGTGTTGTTGTTGTGTGGAGGCTAGTGTAGTGTGTTGTTGTTGTGTGGAGGCTAGTGTAGTGTGTTGTTGTTGTGTGGAGGCTAGTGTAGTGTGTTGTTGTTGTGTGGAGGCTAGTGTAGTGTGTTGTTGTTGTTGTGTGGAGGCTAGTGTAGTGTGTTGTTGTTGTGTGGAGGCTAGTGTAGTGTGTTGTTGTTGTGTGGAGGCTAGTGTAGTGTGTTGTTGTTGTTGTGTGGAGGCTAGTGTAGTGTGTTGTTGTTGTTGTGTGGAGGCTAGTGTAGTGTGTTGTTGTTGTGTGGAGGCTAGTGTAGTGTGTTGTTGTTGTTGTGTGGAGGCTAGTGTAGTGTGTTGTTGTTGTGTGGAGGCTAGTGTAGTGTGTTGTTGTTGTGTGGAGGCTAGTGTAGTGTGTTGTTGTTGTGTGGAGGCTAGTGTAGTGTGTTGTTGTTGTGTGGAGGCTAGTGTAGTGTGTTGTTGTTGTTGTGTGGAGGCTAGTGTAGTGTGTTGTTGTTGTGTGGAGGCTAGTGTAGTGTGTTGTTGTTGTGTGGAGGCTAGTGTAGTGTGTTGTTGTTGTGTGGAGGCTAGTGTAGTGTGTTGTTGTTGTGTGGAGGCTAGTGTAGTGTGTTGTTGTTGTGGAGGCTAGTGTAGTGTGTTGTTGTGTGTGGAGGCTAGTGTAGTGTGTTGTTGTTGTGTGGAGGCTAGTGTAGTGTGTTGTTGTTGTGTGGGGCTAGTGTAGTGTGTTGTTGTTGTGTGGAGGCTAGTGTAGTGTGTTGTTGTTGTGTGGAGGCTAGTGTAGTGTGTTGTTGTTGTGTGGAGGCTAGTGTAGTGTGTTGTTGTTGTGTGGAGGCTAGTGTAGTGTGTTGTTGTTGTGTGGAGGCTAGTGTAGTGTGTTGTTGTTGTTGTGTGGAGGCTAGTGTAGTGTGTTGTTGTTGTGTGGAGGCTAGTGTAGTGTGTTGTTGTTGTGTGGAGGCTAGTGTAGTGTGTTGTTGTGTGGAGGCTAGTGTAGTG
Organism: Homarus gammarus; assembly: GCA_958450375.1. Classification (NCBI taxonomy): domain Eukaryota; kingdom Metazoa; phylum Arthropoda; class Malacostraca; order Decapoda; family Nephropidae; genus Homarus; species Homarus gammarus. The sequence goes on from CAUDMG010002591.1 coordinate 2,631,103, forward strand.
TGTTGTTGTTGTGTGGAGGCTAGTGTAGTGTGTTGTTGTTGTGTGGAGGCTAGTGTAGTGTGTTGTTGTTGTGTGGAGGCTAGTGTAGTGTGTTGTTGTTGTGTGGAGGCTAGTGTAGTGTGTTGTTGTGTGGAGGCTAGTGTAGTGTGTTGTTGTGTGGAGGCTAGTGTAGTGTGTTGTTGTTGTGTGGAGGCTAGTGTAGTGTGTTGTTGTTGTGTGGAGGCTAGTGTAGTGTGTTGTTGTTGTGTGGAGGCTAGTGTAGTGTGTTGTTGTTGTGTGGAGGCTAGTGTAGTGTGTTGTTGTTGTGTGGAGGCTAGTGTAGTGTGTTGTTGTTGTGTGGAGGCTAGTGTAGTGTGTTGTTGTTGTGTGGAGGCTAGTGTAGTGTGTTGTTGTTGTGTGGAGGCTAGTGTAGTGTGTTGTTGTTGTGTGGAGGCTAGTGTAGTGTGTTGTTGTGTGTGGAGGCTAGTGTAGTGTGTTGTTGTTGTGTGGAGGCTAGTGTAGTGTGTTGTTGTTGTGTGGAGGCTAGTGTAGTGTGTTGTTGTTGTTGTGTGGAGGCTAGTGTAGTGTGTTGTTGTTGTGTGGAGGCTAGTGTAGTGTGTTGTTGTTGTGTGGAGGCTAGTGTAGTGTGTTGTTGTTGTGTGGAGGCTAGTGTAGTGTGTTGTTGTTGTTGTGTGGAGGCTAGTGTAGTGTGTTGTTGTTGTGTGGAGGCTAGTGTAGTGTGTTGTTGTTGTGTGGAGGCTAGTGTAGTGTGTTGTTGTCTGGAGGCTAGTGTTGTGTGTTGTTGTTGTGTGGAGGCTAGTGTAGTGTGTTGTTGTTGTTGTTGTGTGGAGGCTAGTGTAGTGTGTTATTGTTGTTGTGTGGAGGCTAGTGTAGTGTGTTGTTGTTGTGTGGAGGCTAGTGTAGTGTGTTGTTGTTGTGTGGAGGCTAGTGTAGTGTGTTGTTGTTGTGTGGAGGCTAGTGTAGTGTGTTGTTGTTGTTGTGTGGAGGCTAGTGTAGTGTGTTGTTGTTGTGTGGAGGCTAGTGTAGTGTGTTGTTGTTGTGTGGAGGCTAGTGTAGTGTGTTGTTGTTGTTGTGTGGAGGCTAGTGTAGTGTGTTGTTGTTGTGTGGAGGCTAGTGTAGTGTGTTGTTGTTGTGTGGAGGCTAGTGTAGTGTGTTGTTGTTGTGTGGAGGCTAGTGTAGTGTGTTGTTGTTGTGTGGAGGCTAGTGTAGTGTGTTGTTGTTGTGTGGAGGCTAGTGTAGTGTGTTGTTGTTGTTGTGTGGAGGCTAGTGTAGTGTGTTGTTGTTGTGTGGAGGCTAGTGTAGTGTGTTGTTGTTGTGTGGAGGCTAGTGTAGTGTGTTGTTGTTGTGTGGAGGCTAGTGTAGTGTGTTGTTGTGTGGAGGCTAGTGTAGTGTGTTGTTGTTGTGTGGAGGCTAGTGTAGTGTGTTGTTGTTGTGTGGAGGCTAGTGTAGTGTGTTGTTGTTGTTGTGTGGAGGCTAGTGTAGTGTGTTGTTGTTGTGTGGAGGCTAGTGTAGTGTGTTGTTGTTGTGTGGAGGCTAGTGTAGTGTGTTGTTGTTGTGTGGAGGCTAGTGTAGTGTGTTGTTGTTGTGTGGAGGCTAGTGTAGTGTGTTGTTGTTGTGTGGAGGCTAGTGTATGTGTTGTTGTTGTGTGGAGGCTAGTGTAGTGTGTTGTTGTGTGGAGGCTAGTGTAGTGTGTTGTTGTGTGGAGGCTAGTGTAGTGTGTTGTTGTTGTGTGGAGGCTAGTGTAGTGTGTTGTTGTTGTGTGGAGGCTAGTGTAGTGTGTTGTTGTTGTTGTGTGGAGGCTAGTGTAGTGTGTTGTTGTGTGGAGGCTAGTGTAGTGTGTTGTTGTTGTTGTGTGGAGGCTAGTGTAGTGTGTTGTTGTTGTGTGGAGGCTAGTGTAGTGTGTTGTTGTGTGGAGGCTAGTGTAGTGTGTTGTTGTTGTGTGGAGGCTAGTGTAGTGTGTTGTTGTTGTGTGGAGGCTAGTGTAGTGTGTTGTGTTGTGTGGAGGCTAGTGTAGTGTGTTGTTGTTGTGTGGAGGCTAGTGTAGTGTGTTGTTGTTGTGTGGAGGCTAGTGTAGTGTGTTGTTGTTGTGTGGAGGCTAGTGTAGTGTGTTGTTGTTGTGTGGAGGCTAGTGTAGTGTGTTGTTGTTGTGTGGAGGCTAGTGTAGTGTGTTGTTGTGTGGAGGCTAGTGTAGTGTGTTGTTGTGTGTGGAGGCTAGTGTAGTGTGTTGTTGTTGTTGTGTGGAGGCTAGTGTAGTGTGTTGTTGTGTGGAGGCTAGTGTAGTGTGTTGTTGTTGTGTGGAGGCTAGTGTAGTGTGTTGTTGTTGTGGAGGCTAGTGTAGTGTGTTGTTGTTGTGTGGAGGCTAGTGTAGTGTGTTGTTGTTGTGTGGAGGCTAGTGTAGTGTGTTGTTGTGTGGAGGCTAGTGTAGTGTGTTGTTGTTGTGTGGAGGCTAGTGTAGTGTGTTGTTGTGTGGAGGCTAGTGTAGTGTGTTGTTGTTGTGTGGAGGCTAGTGTAGTGTGTTGTTGTGTGGAGGCTAGTGTAGTGTGTTGTTGTTGTGTGGAGGCTAGTGTAGTGTGTTGTTGTGTGGAGGCTAGTGTAGTGTGTTGTTGTGTGGAGGCTAGTGTAGTGTGTTGTTGTTGTGTGGAGGCTAGTGTAGTGTGTTGTTGTTGTGTGGAGGCTAGTGTAGTGTGTTGTTGTTGTGTGGAGGCTAGTGTAGTGTGTTGTTGTGTGGAGGCTAGTGTAGTGTGTTGTTGTTGTGTGGAGGCTAGTGTAGTGTGTTGTTGTTGTGTGGGGCTAGTGTAGTGTGTTGTTGTTGTGTGGAGGCTAGTGTAGTGTGTTGTTGTTGTGTGGAGGCTAGTGTAGTGTGTTGTTGTTGTGTGGAGGCTAGTGTAGTGTGTTGTTGTTGTGTGGAGGCTAGTGTAGTGTGTTGTTGTTGTTGTGTGGAGGCTAGTGTAGTGTGTTGTTGTGTAGGGGCTAGTGTAGTGTGTTGTTGTGTGGAGGCTAGTGTAGTGTGTTGTTGTTGTGTGGAGGCTAGTGTAGTGTGTTGTTGTTGTGTGGAGGCTAGTGTAGTGTGTTGTTGTTGTGTGGAGGCTAGTGTAGTGTGTTGTTGTTGTGTGGAGGCTAGTGTTGTGTGTTGTTGTTGTGTGGAGGCTAGTGTAGTGTGTTGTTGTTGTTGTGTGGAGGCTAGTGTAGTGTGTTGTTGTTGTTGTGTGGAGGCTAGTGTAGTGTGTTGTTGTTGTGTGGAGGCTAGTGTAGTGTGTTGTTGTTGTTGTGTGGAGGCTAGTGTAGTGTGTTGTTGTGTGGAGGCTAGTGTAGTGTGTTGTTGTTGTGTGGAGGCTAGTGTAGTGTGTTGTTGTTGTGTGGAGGCTAGTGTAGTGTGTTGTTGTTGTGTGGAGGCTAGTGTAGTGTGTTGTTGTGTGGAGGCTAGTGTTGTGTGTTGTTGTTGTGTGGAGGCTAGTGTAGTGTGTTGTTGTTGTGTGGAGGCTAGTGTAGTGTGTTGTTGTTGTTGTGTGGAGGCTAGTGTAGTGTGTTGTTGTTGTTGTGTGGAGGCTAGTGTAGTGTGTTGTTGTGTGGAGGCTAGTGTAGTGTGTTGTTGTTGTGTGGAGGCTAGTGTAGTGTGTTGTTGTTTGTGTGGAGGCTAGTGTAGTGTGTTGTTGTGTGGAGGCTAGTGTAGTGTGTTGTTGTGTGGAGGCTAGTGTAGTGTGTTGTTGTTGTGTGGAGGCTAGTGTAGTGTGTTGTTGTTGTTGTGTGGAGGCTAGTGTAGTGTGTTGTTGTTGTGTGGAGGCTAGTGTAGTGTGTTGTTGTTGTTGTGTGGAGGCTAGTGTAGTGTGTTGTTGTTGTGTGGAGGCTAGTGTAGTGTGTTGTTGTTGTGTGGAGGCTAGTGTAGTGTGTTGTTGTTGTTGTGTGGAGGCTAGTGTAGTGTGTTGTTGTTGTGTGGAGGCTAGTGTAGTGTGTTGTTGTTGTGTGGAGGCTAGTGTAGTGTGTTGTTGTTGTGTGGAGGCTAGTGTAGTGTGTTGTTGTTGTTGTGTGGAGGCTAGTGTAGTGTGTTGTTGTTGTTGTGTGGAGGCTAGTGTAGTGTGTTGTTGTTGTTGTGTGGAGGCTAGTGTAGTGTGTTGTTGTTGTGTGGAGGCTAGTGTAGTGTGTTGTTGTTGTTGTGTGGAGGCTAGTGTAGTGTGTTGTTGTTGTGTGGAGGCTAGTGTAGTGTGTTGTTGTTGTTGTTGTGTGGAGGCTAGTGTAGTGTGTTGTTGTTGTGTGGAGGCTAGTGTAGTGTGTTGTTGTTGTGTGGAGGCTAGTGTAGTGTGTTGTTGTTGTGTGGAGGCTAGTGTAGTGTGTTGTTGTTGTGTGGAGGCTAGTGTAGTGTGTTGTTGTTGTGTGGAGGCTAGTGTAGTGTGTTGTTGTTGTGTGGAGGCTAGTGTAGTGTGTTGTTGTTGTGTGGAGGCTAGTGTAGTGTGTTGTTGTGTGGAGGCTAGTGTAGTGTGTTGTTGTTGTGTGGAGGCTAGTGTAGTGTGTTGTTGTGTGGAGGCTAGTGTAGTGTGTTGTTGTTGTTGTGTGGAGGCTAGTGTAGTGTGTTGTTGTTGTGTGGAGGCTAGTGTAGTGTGTTGTTGTGTGGAGGCTAGTGTAGTGTGTTGTTGTTGTGTGGAGGCTAGTGTAGTGTGTTGTTGTGTGGGGGCTAGTGTAGTGTGTTGTTGTGTGGAGGCTAGTGTAGTGTGTTGTTGTTGTGTGGAGGCTAGTGTAGTGTGTTGTTGTTGTGTGGAGGCTAGTGTAGTGTGTTGTTGTTGTGTGGAGGCTAGTGTAGTGTGTTGTTGTTGTGTGGAGGCTAGTGTAGTGTGTTGTTGTTGTGTGGGGGCTAGTGTAGTGTGTTGTTGTTGTGTGGAGGCTAGTGTAGTGTGTGTTGTTGTTGTGTGGAGGCTAGTGTTGTGTGTTGTTGTTGTGTGGAGGCTAGTGTAGTGTGTTGTTGTTGTGTGGGGGCTAGTGTAGTGTGTTGTTGTTGTGTGGAGGCTAGTGTAGTGTGTTGTTGTTGTTGTGTGGAGGCTAGTGTAGTGTGTTGTTGTTGTTGTGTGAGGCTAGTGTAGTGTGTTGTTGTTGTGTGGAGGCTAGTGTAGTGTGTTGTTGTGTGGAGGCTAGTGTAGTGTGTTGTTGTTGTGTGGAGGCTAGTGTAGTGTGTTGTTGTTGTGTGGAGGCTAGTGTAGTGTGTTGTTGTTGTGTGGAGGCTAGTGTAGTGTGTTGTTGTTGTGTGGAGGCTAGTGTAGTGTGTTGTTGTTGTGTGGAGGCTAGTGTAGTGTGTTGTTGTGTGGAGGCTAGTGTAGTGTGTTGTTGTTGTGTGGAGGCTAGTGTAGTGTGTTGTTGTGTGGAGGCTAGTGTAGTGTGTTGTTGTTGTGTGGAGGCTAGTGTAGTGTGTTGTTGTGTGGAGGCTAGTGTAGTGTGTTGTTGTGTGGAGGCTAGTGTAGTGTGTTGTTGTTGTTGTGTGGAGGCTAGTGTATTTTGTTTTTGGTGTGTGGAGGCTAGTGTAGTGTGTTGTTGTTGTGTGGAGGCTAGTGTAGTGTGTTGTTGTTGTGTGGAGGCTAGTGTAGTGTGTTGTTGTTGTTGTGTGGAGGCTAGTGTAGTGTGTTGTTGTTGTGTGGAGGCTAGTGTAGTGTGTTGTTGTTGTGTGGAGGCTAGTGTAGTGTGTTGTTGTTGTGTGGAGGCTAGTGTAGTGTGTTGTTGTTGTTGTGTGGAGGCTAGTGTAGTGTGTGTTGTTGTTGTGTGGAGGCTAGTGTAGTGTGTTGTTGTGTGGAGGCTAGTGTAGTGTGTTGTTGTTGTGTGGAGGCTAGTGTAGTGTGTTGTTGTTGTGTGGAGGCTAGTGTAGTGTGTTGTTGTTGTGTGGAGGCTAGTGTAGTGTGTTGTTGTTGTTGTGTGGAGGCTAGTGTAGTGTGTTGTTGTTGTGTGGAGGCTAGTGTAGTGTGTTGTTGTTGTGTGGAGGCTAGTGTAGTGTGTTGTTGTTGTGTGGAGGCTAGTGTAGTGTGTTGTTGTTGTGTGGAGGCTAGTGTAGTGTGTTGTTGTTGTGTGGAGGCTAGTGTAGTGTGTTGTTGTTGTGTGGAGGCTAGTGTAGTGTGTTGTTGTGTGGAGGCTAGTGTAGTGTGTTGTTGTGTGGAGGCTAGTGTAGTGTGTTGTTGTTGTGTGGAGGCTAGTGTAGTGTGTTGTTGTGTGGAGGCTAGTGTAGTGTGTTGTTGTTGTGTGGAGGCTAGTGTAGTGTGTTGTTGTTGTGTGGAGGCTAGTGTAGTGTGTTGTTGTGTGGAGGCTAGTGTAGTGTGTTGTTGTTGTTGTGTGGAGGCTAGTGTAGTGTGTTGTTGTTGTTGTGTGGAGGCTAGTGTAGTGTGTTGTTGTTGTGTGGAGGCTAGTGTAGTGTGTTGTTGTTGTGTGGAGGCTAGTGTAGTGTGTTGTTGTTGTTGTGTGGAGGCTAGTGTAGTGTGTTGTTGTTGTGTGGAGGCTAGTGTAGTGTGTTGTTGTTGTGTGGAGGCTAGTGTAGTGTGTTGTTGTTGTGTGGAGGCTAGTGTAGTGTGTTGTTGTTGTGTGGAGGCTAGTGTAGTGTGTTGTTGTTGTGTGGAGGCTAGTGTAGTGTGTTGTTGTTGTTGTGTGGAGGCTAGTGTAGTGTGTTGTTGTTGTGTGGAGGCTAGTGTAGTGTGTTGTTGTTGTGTGGAGGCTAGTGTAGTGTGTTGTTGTTGTGTGGAGGCTAGTGTAGTGTGTTGTTGTTGTGTGGAGGCTAGTGTAGTGTGTTGTTGTTGTTGTGTGGAGGCTAGTGTAGTGTGTTTGTTGTTGTGTGGAGGCTAGTGTAGTGTGTTGTTGTTGTTGTGTGGAGGCTAGTGTAGTGTGTTGTTGTTGTGTGGAGGCTAGTGTAGTGTGTTGTTGTGTGGAGGCTAGTGTAGTGTGTTGTTGTTGTGTGGAGGCTAGTGTAGTGTGTTGTTGTTGTGTGGAGGCTAGTGTAGTGTGTTGTTGTGTGGAGGCTAGTGTAGTGTGTTGTTGTGTGGAGGCTAGTGTAGTGTGTTGTTGTGTGGAGGCTAGTGTAGTGTGTTGTTGTGTGGAGGCTAGTGTAGTGTGTTGTTGTGTGGAGGCTAGTGTAGTGTGTTGTTGTTGTGTGGAGGCTAGTGTAGTGTGTTGTTGTTGTGTGGAGGCTAGTGTAGTGTGTTGTTGTTGTGTGGAGGCTAGTGTAGTGTGTTGTTGTGTGGAGGCTAGTGTAGTGTGTTGTTGTTGTGTGGAGGCTAGTGTAGTGTGTTGTTGTTGTGTGGAGGCTAGTGTAGTGTGTTGTTGTTGTGTGGAGGCTAGTGTAGTGTGTTGTTGTTGTGTGGAGGCTAGTGTAGTGTGTTGTTGTTGTTGTGTGGAGGCTAGTGTAGTGTGTTGTTGTTGTGTGGAGGCTAGTGTAGTGTGTTGTTGTTGTGTGGAGGCTAGTGTAGTGTGTTGTTGTTGTGTGGAGGCTAGTGTAGTGTGTTGTTGTTGTTGTGTGGAGGCTAGTGTAGTGTGTTGTTGTGTGGAGGCTAGTGTAGTGTGTTGTTGTTGTGTGGAGGCTAGTGTAGTGTGTTGTTGTTGTTGTGTGGAGGCTAGTGTAGTGTGTTGTTGTTGTGTGGAGGCTAGTGTAGTGTGTTGTTGTGTGGAGGCTAGTGTAGTGTGTTGTTGTTGTGTGGAGGCTAGTGTAGTGTGTTGTTGTTGTGTGGAGGCTAGTGTAGTGTGTTGTTGTTGTTGTGTGGAGGCTAGTGTAGTGTGTTGTTGTTGTGTGGAGGCTAGTGTAGTGTGTTGTTGTTGTGTGGAGGCTAGTGTAGTGTGTTGTTGTTGTGTGGAGGCTAGTGTAGTGTGTTGTTGTTGTTGTGTGGAGGCTAGTGTAGTGTGTTGTTGTTGTGTGGAGGCTAGTGTAGTGTGTTGTTGTTGTGTGGAGGCTAGTGTAGTGTGTTGTTGTTGTGTGGAGGCTAGTGTAGTGTGTTGTTGTTGTTGTGTGGAGGCTAGTGTAGTGTGTTGTTGTTGTGTGGAGGCTAGTGTAGTGTGTTGTTGTTGTGTGGAGGCTAGTGTAGTGTGTTGTTGTTGTGTGGAGGCTAGTGTAGTGTGTTGTTGTTGTGTGGAGGCTAGTGTAGTGTGTTGTTGTTGTGTGGAGGCTAGTGTAGTGTGTTGTTGTGTGTGGAGGCTAGTGTAGTGTGTTGTTGTTGTGTGGAGGCTAGTGTAGTGTGTTGTTGTTGTGTGGAGGCTAGTGTAGTGTGTTGTTGTTGTGTGGAGGCTAGTGTAGTGTGTTGTTGTTGTGTGGAGGCTAGTGTAGTGTGTTGTTGTTGTGTGGAGGCTAGTGTAGTGTGTTGTTGTTGTGTGGAGGCTAGTGTAGTGTGTTGTTGTTGTGTGGAGGCTAGTGTAGTGTGTTGTTGTTGTGTGGAGGCTAGTGTAGTGTGTTGTTGTTGTGTGGAGGCTAGTGTAGTGTGTTGTTGTTGGAGGCTAGTGTAGTGTGTTGTTGTGTGGAGGCTAGTGTAGTGTGTTGTTGTTGTGTGGAGGCTAGTGTAGTGTGTTGTTGTTGTGTGGAGGCTAGTGTAGTGTGTTGTTGTTGTGTGGAGGCTAGTGTAGTGTGTTGTTGTTGTGTGGAGGCTAGTGTAGTGTGTTGTTGTTGTGTGGAGGCTAGTGTAGTGTGTTGTTGTTGTGTGGAGGCTAGTGTAGTGTGTTTTTGTGTGGAGGCTAGTGTAGTGTGTTGTTGTGTGTGGAGGCTAGTGTAGTGTGTTGTTGTTGTGTGGAGGCTAGTGTAGTGTGTTGTTGTTGTGTGGAGGCTAGTGTAGTGTGTTGTTGTTGTGTGGAGGCTAGTGTAGTGTGTTGTTGTTGTGTGGAGGCTAGTGTAGTGTGTTGTTGTTGTGTGGAGGCTAGTGTAGTGTGTTGTTGTGTGTGGAGGCTAGTGTAGTGTGTTGTTGTTGTGTGGAGGCTAGTGTAGTGTGTTGTTGTTGTGTGGAGGCTAGTGTAGTGTGTTGTTGTGTGGAGGCTAGTGTAGTGTGTTGTTGTTGTGTGGAGGCTAGTGTAGTGTGTTGTTGTGTGTGGAGGCTAGTGTAGTGTGTTGTTGTTGTGTGGAGGCTAGTGTAGTGTGTTGTTGTTGTGTGGAGGCTAGTGTAGTGTGTTGTTGTTGTGTGGAGGCTAGTGTAGTGTGTTGTTGTTGTGTGGAGGCTAGTGTAGTGTGTTGTTGTGTGGAGGCTAGTGTAGTGTGTTGTTGTTGTGTGGAGGCTAGTGTAGTGTGTTGTTGTTGTGTGGAGGCTAGTGTAGTGTGTTGTTGTTGTGTGGAGGCTAGTGTAGTGTGTTGTTGTTGTGTGGAGGCTAGTGTAGTGTGTTGTTGTGTGGAGGCTAGTGTAGTGTGTTGTTGTTGTGTGGAGGCTAGTGTAGTGTGTTGTTGTGTGGAGGCTAGTGTAGTGTGTTGTTGTTGTGTGGAGGCTAGTGTAGTGTGTTGTTGTGTGGAGGCTAGTGTAGTGTGTTGTTGTTGTGTGGAGGCTAGTGTAGTGTGTTGTTGTTGTGTGGAGGCTAGTGTAGTGTGTTGTTGTTGTGTGGAGGCTAGTGTAGTGTGTTGTTGTGTGGAGGCTAGTGTAGTGTGTTGTTGTGTGGAGGCTAGTGTAGTGTGTTGTTGTTGTGTGGAGGCTAGTGTAGTGTGTTGTTGTGTGGAGGCTAGTGTAGTGTGTTGTTGTGTGGAGGCTAGTGTAGTGTGTTGTTGTTGTGTGGAGGCTAGTGTAGTGTGTTGTTGTTGTGTGGAGGCTAGTGTAGTGTGTTGTTGTTGTGTGGAGGCTAGTGTAGTGTTGTTGTTGTGTGGAGGCTAGTGTAGTGTGTTGTTGTTGTTGTGTGGAGGCTAGTGTAGTGTGTTGTTGTTGTGTGGAGGCTAGTGTAGTGTGTTGTTGTTGTGTGGAGGCTAGTGTAGTGTGTTGTTGTTGTTGTGTGGAGGCTAGTGTAGTGTGTTGTTGTGTGGAGGCTAGTGTAGTGTGTTGTTGTTGTGTGGAGGCTAGTGTAGTGTGTTGTTGTTGTGTGGAGGCTAGTGTAGTGTGTTGTTGTTGTTGTGTGGAGGCTAGTGTAGTGTGTTGTTGTTGTGTGGAGGCTAGTGTAGTGTGTTGTTGTGTGGAGGCTAGTGTAGTGTGTTGTTGTTGTGTGGAGGCTAGTGTAGTGTGTTGTTGTTGTGTGGAGGCTAGTGTAGTGTGTTGTTGTGTGGAGGCTAGTGTTGTGTGTTGTTGTTGTGTGGAGGCTAGTGTAGTGTGTTGTTGTTGTGTGGAGGCTAGTGTAGTGTGTTGTTGTTGTGTGGAGGCTAGTGTAGTGTGTTGTTGTTGTGTGGAGGCTAGTGTAGTGTGTTGTTGTGTGGAGGCTAGTGTAGTGTGTTGTTGTTGTGTGGAGGCTAGTGTAGTGTGTTGTTGTTGTGTGGAGGCTAGTGTAGTGTGTTGTTGTTGTGTGGAGGCTAGTGTAGTGTGTTGTTGTGTGGAGGCTAGTGTAGTGTGTTGTTGTTGTGTGGAGGCTAGTGTAGTGTGTTGTTGTTGTGTGGAGGCTAGTGTAGTGTGTTGTTGTTGTGTGGAGGCTAGTGTAGTGTGTTGTTGTGTGGAGGCTAGTGTAGTGTGTTGTTGTTGTGTGGAGGCTAGTGTAGTGTGTTGTTGTTGTGTGGAGGCTAGTGTAGTGTGTTGTTGTTGTGTGGAGGCTAGTGTAGTGTGTTGTTGTTGTGTGGAGGCTAGTGTAGTGTGTTGTTGTTGTGTGGAGGCTAGTGTAGTGTGTTGTTGTTGTGTGGAGGCTAGTGTAGTGTGTTGTTGTTGTTGTGTGGAGGCTAGTGTAGTGTGTTGTTGTTGTGTGGAGGCTAGTGTAGTGTGTTGTTGTGTGGGGTTGTGTAGTGTTGTTGTGTGGAGGCTAGTGTAGTGTGTTGTTGTTGTGTGGAGGCTAGTGTAGTGTGTTGTTGTGTGGAGGCTAGTGTAGTGTGTTGTTGTTGTGTGGAGGCTAGTGTAGTGTGTTGTTGTGTGGAGGCTAGTGTAGTGTGTTGTTGTTGTGTGGAGGCTAGTGTAGTGTGTTGTTGTGTGGAGGCTAGTGTAGTGTTGTTGTTGTGTGGAGGCTAGTGTAGTGTGTTGTTGTTGTGTGGAGGCTAGTGTAGTGTGTTGTTGTGTGGAGGCTAGTGTAGTGTGTTGTTGTTGTGTGGAGGCTAGTGTAGTGTGTTGTTGTGTGGAGGCTAGTGTAGTGTGTTGTTGTTGTTGTGTGGAGGCTAGTGTAGTGTGTTGTTGTTGTGTGGAGGCTAGTGTAGTGTGTTGTTGTGTGGAGGCTAGTGTAGTGTGTTGTTGTTGTGTGGAGGCTAGTGTAGTGTGTTGTTGTGTGGAGGCTAGTGTAGTGTGTTGTTGTTGTTGTGTGGAGGCTAGTGTAGTGTTGTTGTTGTTGTGTGGAGGCTAGTGTAGTGTGTGTTGTTGTTGTGTGGAGGCTAGTGTAGTGTGTTGTTGTTGTTGTTGTGTGGAGGCTAGTGTAGTGTGTTGTTGTTGTGTGGAGGCTAGTGTAGTGTGTTGTTGTTGTTGTGTGGAGGCTAGTGTAGTGTGTTGTTGTTGTGTGGAGGCTAGTGTAGTGTGTTGTTGTTGTGTGGAGGCTAGTGTAGTGTGTTGTTGTTGTGTGGAGGCTAGTGTAGTGTGTTGTTGTGTGGAGGCTAGTGTAGTGTGTTGTTGTTGTTGTGTGGAGGCTAGTGTAGTGTGTTGTTGTGTGGAGGCTAGTGTAGTGTGTTGTTGTTGTGTGGAGGCTAGTGTAGTGTGTTGTTGTTGTGTGGAGGCTAGTGTAGTGTGTTGTTGTTGTGTGGAGGCTAGTGTAGTGTGTTGTTGTTGTTGTGTGGAGGCTAGTGTAGTGTGTTGTTGTGTGGAGGCTAGTGTAGTGTGTTGTTGTTGTGTGGAGGCTAGTGTAGTGTGTTGTTGTTGTTGTGTGGAGGCTAGTGTAGTGTGTTGTTGTTGTGTGGAGGCTAGTGTAGTGTGTTGTTGTGTGGAGGCTAGTGTAGTGTGTTGTTGTTGTGTGGAGGCTAGTGTAGTGTGTTGTTGTGTGGAGGCTAGTGTAGTGTGTTGTTGTTGTTGTGTGGAGGCTAGTGTAGTGTGTTGTTGTTGTGTGGAGGCTAGTGTAGTGTGTTGTTGTTGTTGTGTGGAGGCTAGTGTAGTGTGTTGTTGTGTGGAGGCTAGTGTAGTGTGTTGTTGTGTGGAGGCTAGTGTAGTGTGTTGTTGTTGTGTGGAGGCTAGTGTAGTGTGTTGTTGTTGTGTGGAGGCTAGTGTAGTGTGTTGTTGTTGTGTGGAGGCTAGTGTAGTGTGTTGTTGTTGTGTGGAGGCTAGTGTAGTGTGTTGTTGTTGTGTGGAGGCTAGTGTAGTGTGTTGTTGTTGTGTGGAGGCTAGTGTAGTGTGTTGTTGTTGTGTGGAGGCTAGTGTAGTGTGTTGTTGTTGTGTGGAGGCTAGTGTAGTGTGTTGTTGTTGTGTGGAGGCTAGTGTAGTGTGTTGTTGTTGTGTGGAGGCTAGTGTAGTGTGTTGTTGTGTGGAGGCTAGTGTAGTGTGTTGTTGTTGTGTGGAGGCTAGTGTAGTGTGTTGTTGTTGTTGTGTGGAGGCTAGTGTAGTGTGTTGTTGTTGTGTGGAGGCTAGTGTAGTGTGTTGTTGTTGTGTGGAGGCTAGTGTAGTGTGTTGTTGTGTGGAGGCTAGTGTTGTGTGTTGTTGTGTGGAGGCTAGTGTAGTGTGTTGTTGTGTGGAGGCTAGTGTAGTGTGTTGTTGTTGTTGTGTGGAGGCTAGTGTAGTGTGTTGTTGTGTGGAGGCTAGTGTAGTGTGTTGTTGTGTGGAGGCTAGTGTAGTGTGTTGTTGTTGTGTGGAGGCTAGTGTAGTGTGTTGTTGTGTGGAGGCTAGTGTAGTGTGTTGTTGTTGTGTGGAGGCTAGTGTAGTGTGTTGTTGTTGTTGTGTGGAGGCTAGTGTAGTGTGTTGTTGTGTGGAGGCTAGTGTAGTGTGTTGTTGTTGTGTGGAGGCTAGTGTAGTGTGTTGTTGTTGTTGTGTGGAGGCTAGTGTAGTGTGTTGTTGTTGTGTGGAGGCTAGTGTAGTGTGTTGTTGTTGTTGTGTGGAGGCTAGTGTAGTGTGTTGTTGTGTGGAGGCTAGTGTAGTGTGTTGTTGTTGTGTGGAGGCTAGTGTAGTGTGTTGTTGTTGTTGTGTGGAGGCTAGTGTAGTGTGTTATTGTTGTTGTGTGGAGGCTAGTGTAGTGTGTTGTTGTCTGGAGGCTAGTGTAGTGTGTTGTTGTTGTGTGGAGGCTAGTGTAGTGTGTTGTTGTTGTGTGGAGGCTAGTGTTGTGTGTTGTTGTTGTGTGGAGGCTAGTGTAGTGTGTTGTTGTTGTTGTGTGGAGGCTAGTGTAGTGTGTTGTTGTGTGGAGGCTAGTGTAGTGTGTTGTTGTTGTGTGGAGGCTAGTGTAGTGTGTTGTTGTTGTGTGGAGGCTAGTGTAGTGTGTTGTTGTTGTTGTGTGGAGGCTAGTGTAGTGTGTTGTTGTTGTGTGGAGGCTAGTGTAGTGTGTTGTTGTGTGGAGGCTAGTGTAGTGTGTTGTTGTTGTGTGGAGGCTAGTGTAGTGTGTTGTTGTTGTGTGGAGGCTAGTGTAGTGTGTTGTTGTTGTGTGGAGGCTAGTGTAGTGTGTTGTTGTTGTGTGGAGGCTAGTGTAGTGTGTTGTTGTTGTGTGGAGGCTAGTGTAGTGTGTTGTTGTTGTGTGGAGGCTAGTGTAGTGTGTTGTTGTGTGGAGGCTAGTGTAGTGTGTTGTTGTTGTGTGGAGGCTAGTGTAGTGTGTTGTTGTTGTGTGGAGGCTAGTGTAGTGTGTTGTTGTGTGGAGGCTAGTGTAGTGTGTTGTTGTGTGGAGGCTAGTGTAGTGTGTTGTTGTGTGGAGGCTAGTGTAGTGTGTTGTTGTGTGTGGAGGCTAGTGTAGTGTGTTGTTGTTGTGTGGAGGCTAGTGTAGTGTGTTGTTGTGTGGAGGCTAGTGTAGTGTGTTGTTGTTGTGTGGAGGCTAGTGTAGTGTGTTGTTGTTGTGTGGAGGCTAGTGTAGTGTGTTGTTGTTGTGTGGAGGCTAGTGTAGTGTGTTGTTGTTGTGTGGAGGCTAGTGTAGTGTGTTGTTGTGTGGAGGCTAGTGTAGTGTGTTGTTGTTGTGTGGAGGCTAGTGTAGTGTGTTGTTGTTGTGTGGAGGCTAGTGTAGTGTGTTGTTGTTGTGTGGAGGCTAGTGTAGTGTGTTGTTGTGTGGAGGCTAGTGTAGTGTGTTGTTGTTGTGTGGAGGCTAGTGTAGTGTGTTGTTGTTGTGTGGAGGCTAGTGTAGTGTGTTGTTGTTGTTGTGTGGAGGCTAGTGTAGTGTGTTGTTGTTGTGTGGAGGCTAGTGTAGTGTGTTTGTTGTTGTGTGGAGGCTAGTGTAGTGTGTTGTTGTTGTGTGGAGGCTAGTGTAGTGTGTTGTTGTGTGGAGGCTAGTGTAGTGTGTTGTTGTTGTGTGGAGGCTAGTGTAGTGTGTTGTTGTTGTGTGGAGGCTAGTGTAGTGTGTTGTTGTGTGGAGGCTAGTGTAGTGTGTTGTTGTGTGGAGGCTAGTGTAGTGTGTTGTTGTGTGGAGGCTAGTGTAGTGTGTTGTTGTTGTGTGGAGGCTAGTGTAGTGTGTTGTTGTTGTGTGGAGGCTAGTGTAGTGTGTTGTTGTTGTGTGGAGGCTAGTGTAGTGTGTTGTTGTGTGTGGAGGCTAGTGTAGTGTGTTGTTGTTGTTGTGTGGAGGCTAGTGTAGTGTGTTGTTGTTGTGTGGAGGCTAGTGTAGTGTGTTGTTGTTGTGTGGAGGCTAGTGTAGTGTGTTGTTGTTGTGTGGAGGCTAGTGTAGTGTGTTGTTGTTGTGTGGAGGCTAGTGTAGTGTGTTGTTGTTGTTGTGTGGAGGCTAGTGTAGTGTGTTGTTGTTGTGTGGAGGCTAGTGTAGTGTGTTGTTGTTGTGTGGAGGCTAGTGTAGTGTGTTGTTGTTGTGTGGAGGCTAGTGTAGTGTGTTGTTGTTGTGTGGAGGCTAGTGTAGTGTGTTGTTGTTGTGTGGAGGCTAGTGTAGTGTGTTGTTGTTGTGTGGAGGCTAGTGTAGTGTGTTGTTGTTGTGTGGAGGCTAGTGTAGTGTGTTGTTGTTGTGTGGAGGCTAGTGTAGTGTGTTGTTGTTGTGTGGAGGCTAGTGTAGTGTGTTGTTGTGTGGAGGCTAGTGTAGTGTGTTGTTGTTGTGTGGAGGCTAGTGTAGTGTGTTGTTGTTGTGTGGAGGCTAGTGTAGTGTGTTGTTGTTGTGTGGAGGCTAGTGTAGTGTGTTGTTGTTGTTGTGTGGAGGCTAGTGTAGTGTGTTGTTGTTGTGTGGAGGCTAGTGTAGTGTGTTGTTGTTGTGTGGAGGCTAGTGTAGTGTGTTGTTGTTGTTGTGTGGAGGCTAGTGTAGTGTGTTGTTGTTGTGTGGAGGCTAGTGTAGTGTGTTGTTGTGTGGAGGCTAGTGTAGTGTGTTGTTGTTGTGTGGAGGCTAGTGTAGTGTGTTGTTGTGTGGAGGCTAGTGTAGTGTGTTGTTGTTGTTGTGTGGAGGCTAGTGTAGTGTGTTGTTGTTGTGTGGAGGCTAGTGTAGTGTGTTGTTGTTGTGTGGAGGCTAGTGTAGTGTGTTGTTGTGTGTGGAGGCTAGTGTAGTGTGTTTGTTGTGTGAGGCTAGTGTAGTGTGTTGTTGTTGTGTGGAGGCTAGTGTAGTGTGTTGTTGTTGTGTGGAGGCTAGTGTAGTGTGTTGTTGTTGTGTGGAGGCTAGTGTAGTGTGTTGTTGTTGTGTGGAGGCTAGTGTAGTGTGTTGTTGTGTGGAGGCTAGTGTAGTGTGTTGTTGTTGTGTGGAGGCTAGTGTAGTGTGTTGTTGTTGTGTGGAGGCTAGTGTAGTGTGTTGTTGTTGTGTGGAGGCTAGTGTAGTGTGTTGTTGTCTGGAGGCTAGTGTTGTGTGTTGTTGTTGTGTGGAGGCTAGTGTAGTGTGTTGTTGTTGTTGTGTGGAGGCTAGTGTAGTGTGTTGTTGTGTGGAGGCTAGTGTAGTGTGTTGTTGTTGTGTGGAGGCTAGTGTAGTGTGTTGTTGTTGTTGTGTGGAGGCTAGTGTAGTGTGTTGTTGTTGTGTGGAGGCTAGTGTAGTGTGTTGTTGTTGTGTGGAGGCTAGTGTAGTGTGTTGTTGTGTGGAGGCTAGTGTAGTGTGTTGTTGTGTGGAGGCTAGTGTAGTGTGTTGTTGTTGTGTGGAGGCTAGTGTAGTGTGTTGTTGTTGTGTGGAGGCTAGTGTAGTGTGTTGTTGTGTGGAGGCTAGTGTAGTGTGTTGTTGTTGTGTGGAGGCTAGTGTAGTGTGTTGTTGTTGTTGTGTGGAGGCTAGTGTAGTGTGTTGTTGTGTGGAGGCTAGTGTTGTGTGTTGTTGTTGTGTGGAGGCTAGTGTAGTGTGTTGTTGTTGTGTGGAGGCTAGTGTAGTGTGTTGTTGTCTGCAGGCTAGTGTTGTGTGTTGTTGTTGTGTGGAGGCTAGTGTAGTGTGTTGTTGTTGTGTGGAGGCTAGTGTAGTGTGTTGTTGTTGTGTGGAGGCTAGTGTAGTGTGTTGTTGTTGTGTGGAGGCTAGTGTAGTGTGTTGTTGTGTGGAGGCTAGTGTAGTGTGTTGTTGTTGTGTGGAGGCTAGTGTAGTGTGTTGTTGTTGTGTGGAGGCTAGTGTAGTGTGTTGTTGTTGTGTGGAGGCTAGTGTAGTGTGTTGTTGTGTGGAGGCTAGTGTAGTGTGTTGTTGTTGTGTGGAGGCTAGTGTAGTGTGTTGTTGTTGTGTGGAGGCTAGTGTAGTGTGTTGTTGTTGTGTGGAGGCTAGTGTAGTGTGTTGTTGTTGTTGTTGTGTGGAGGCTAGTGTAGTGTGTTGTTGTCTGGAGGCTAGTGTAGTGTGTTGTTGTTGTGTGGAGGCTAGTGTAGTGTGTTGTTGTTGTGTGGAGGCTAGTGTAGTGTGTTGTTGTTGTTGTGTGGAGGCTAGTGTAGTGTGTTGTTGTTGTGTGGAGGCTAGTGTAGTGTGTTGTTGTTGTGTGGAGGCTAGTGTAGTGTGTTGTTGTTGTGTGGAGGCTAGTGTAGTGTGTTGTTGTTGTGTGGAGGCTAGTGTAGTGTGTTGTTGTTGTGTGGAGGCTAGTGTAGTGTGTTGTTGTTGTGTGGAGGCTAGTGTAGTGTGTTGTTGTTGTGTGGAGGCTAGTGTAGTGTGTTGTTGTTGTGTGGAGGCTAGTGTAGTGTGTTGTTGTTGTGTGGAGGCTAGTGTAGTGTGTTGTTGTTGTTGTGTGGAGGCTAGTGTAGTGTGTTGTTGTGTGGAGGCTAGTGTAGTGTGTTGTTGTGTGGAGGCTAGTGTAGTGTGTTGTTGTTGTGTGGAGGCTAGTGTAGTGTGTTGTTGTTGTGTGGAGGCTAGTGTAGTGTGTTGTTGTTGTGTGGAGGCTAGTGTAGTGTGTTGTTGTTGTGTGGAGGCTAGTGTAGTGTGTTGTTGTGTGGAGGCTAGTGTAGTGTGTTGTTGTTGTGTGGAGGCTAGTGTAGTGTGTTGTTGTTGTGTGGAGGCTAGTGTAGTGTGTTGTTGTTGTGTGGAGGCTAGTGTAGTGTGTTGTTGTTGTGTGGAGGCTAGTGTAGTGTGTTGTTGTGTGGAGGCTAGTGTAGTGTGTTGTTGTTGTGTGGAGGCTAGTGTAGTGTGTTGTTGTTGTGTGGAGGCTAGTGTAGTGTGTTGTTGTTGTGTGGAGGCTAGTGTAGTGTGTTGTTGTTGTGTGGAGGCTAGTGTAGTGTGTTGTTGTTGTGTGGAGGCTAGTGTAGTGTGTTGTTGTTGTGTGGAGGCTAGTGTAGTGTGTTGTTGTTGTTGTGTGGAGGCTAGTGTAGTGTGTTGTTGTGTGGAGGCTAGTGTAGTGTGTTGTTGTTGTGTGGAGGCTAGTGTAGTGTGTTGTTGTTGTGGAGGCTAGTGTAGTGTGTTGTTGTTGTGTGGAGGCTAGTGTAGTGTGTTGTTGTGTGGAGGCTAGTGTAGTGTGTTGTTGTGTGGAGGCTAGTGTAGTGTGTTGTTGTTGTGTGGAGGCTAGTGTAGTGTGTTGTTGTGTGGAGGCTAGTGTAGTGTGTTGTTGTTGTGTGGAGGCTAGTGTAGTGTTGTTGTTGTGTGGAGGCTAGTGTAGTGTGTTGTTGTTGTGTGGAGGCTAGTGTAGTGTGTTGTTGTGTGGAGGCTAGTGTAGTGTGTTGTTGTGTGGAGGCTAGTGTAGTGTGTTGTTGTTGTGTGGAGGCTAGTGTAGTGTGTTGTTGTGTGGAGGCTAGTGTAGTGTGTTGTTGTTGTGTGGAGGCTAGTGTAGTGTGTTGTTGTGTGGAGGCTAGTGTAGTGTGTTGTTGTTGTGTGGAGGCTAGTGTAGTGTGTTGTTGTTGTGTGGAGGCTAGTGTAGTGTGTGTTGTTGTGTGGAGGCTAGTGTAGTGTGTTGTTGTTGTTGTGTGGAGGCTAGTGTAGTGTGTTGTTGTTGTGTGGAGGCTAGTGTAGTGTGTTGTTGTTGTTGTGTGGAGGCTAGTGTAGTGTGTTGTTGTTGTTGTGTGGAGGCTAGTGTAGTGTGTTGTTGTTGTGTGGAGGCTAGTGTAGTGTGTTGTTGTTGTTGTGTGGAGGCTAGTGTAGTGTGTTGTTGTTGTTGTGTGGAGGCTAGTGTAGTGTGTTGTTGTTGTGTGGAGGCTAGTGTAGTGTGTTGTTGTTGTGTGGAGGCTAGTGTAGTGTGTTGTTGTTGTGTGGAGGCTAGTGTAGTGTGTTGTTGTTGTGTGGAGGCTAGTGTAGTGTGTTGTTGTTGTGTGGAGGCTAGTGTAGTGTGTTGTTGTTGTGTGGAGGCTAGTGTAGTGTGTTGTTGTTGTGTGGAGGCTAGTGTAGTGTGTTGTTGTGTGGAGGCTAGTGTAGTGTGTTGTTGTGTGGAGGCTAGTGTAGTGTGTTGTTGTTGTGTGGAGGCTAGTGTAGTGTGTTGTTGTTGTGTGGAGGCTAGTGTAGTGTGTTGTTGTTGTGTGGAGGCTAGTGTAGTGTGTTGTTGTTGTGTGGAGGCTAGTGTAGTGTGTTGTTGTGTGGAGGCTAGTGTAGTGTGTTGTTGTTGTGTGGAGGCTAGTGTAGTGTGTTGTTGTTGTGTGGAGGCTAGTGTAGTGTGTTGTTGTTGTGTGGAGGCTAGTGTAGTGTTGTTGTTGTGTGGAGGCTAGTGTAGTGTGTTGTTGTTGTGTGGAGGCTAGTGTAGTGTGTTGTTGTTGTGTGGAGGCTAGTGTAGTGTGTTGTTGTTGTGTGGAGGCTAGTGTAGTGTGTTGTTGTTGTGTGGAGGCTAGTGTAGTGTGTTGTTGTTGTGTGGAGGCTAGTGTAGTGTGTTGTTGTTGTGTGGAGGCTAGTGTAGTGTGTTGTTGTTGTGTGGAGGCTAGTGTAGTGTGTTGTTGTTGTGTGGAGGCTAGTGTAGTGTGTTGTTGTGTGGAGGCTAGTGTAGTGTGTTGTTGTTGTGTGGAGGCTAGTGTAGTGTGTTGTTGTTGTGTGGAGGCTAGTGTAGTGTGTTGTTGTTGTTGTGTGGAGGCTAGTGTAGTGTGTTGTTGTTGTGTGGAGGCTAGTGTAGTGTGTTGTTGTTGTGTGGAGGCTAGTGTAGTGTGTTGTTGTTGTGTGGAGGCTAGTGTAGTGTGTTGTTGTTGTGTGGAGGCTAGTGTAGTGTGTTGTTGTTGTGTGGAGGCTAGTGTAGTGTGTTGTTGTTGTGTGGAGGCTAGTGTAGTGTGTTGTTGTTGTGTGGAGGCTAGTGTAGTGTGTTGTTGTTGTGTGGAGGCTAGTGTAGTGTGTTGTTGTTGTTGTGTGGAGGCTAGTGTAGTGTGTTGTTGTTGTGTGGAGGCTAGTGTAGTGTGTTGTTGTTGTGTGGAGGCTAGTGTAGTGTGTTGTTGTTGTGTGGAGGCTAGTGTAGTGTGTTGTTGTTGTGTGGAGGCTAGTGTAGTGTGTTGTTGTTGTGTGGAGGCTAGTGTAGTGTGTTGTTGTTGTGTGGAGGCTAGTGTAGTGTGTTGTTGTTGTGTGGAGGCTAGTGTAGTGTGTTGTTGTTGTGTGGAGGCTAGTGTAGTGTGTTGTTGTTGTGTGGAGGCTAGTGTTGTGTGTTGTTGTTGTGTGGAGGCTAGTGTAGTGTGTTGTTGTTGTGTGGAGGCTAGTGTAGTGTGTTGTTGTGTGGAGGCTAGTGTAGTGTGTTGTTGTTGTGTGGAGGCTAGTGTAGTGTGTTGTTGTTGTGTGGAGGCTAGTGTAGTGTGTTGTTGTTGTGTGGAGGCTAGTGTAGTGTGTTGTTGTTGTGTGGAGGCTAGTGTAGTGTGTTGTTGTTGTGTGGAGGCTAGTGTAGTGTGTTGTTGTTGTTGTTGTGTGGAGGCTAGTGTAGTGTGTTGTTGTCTGGAGGCTAGTGTTGTGTGTTGTTGTTGTGTGGAGGCTAGTGTAGAGTGTTGTTGTTGTTGTTGTGTGGAGGCTAGTGTAGTGTGTTGTTGTTGTGTGGAGGCTAGTGTAGTGTGTTGTTGTGTGGAGGCTAGTGTAGTGTGTTGTTGTTGTGTGGAGGCTAGTGTAGTGTGTTGTTGTTGTGTGGAGGCTAGTGTAGTGTGTTGTTGTGTGGAGGCTAGTGTAGTGTGTTGTTGTTGTTGTTGTGTGGAGGCTAGTGTAGTGTGTTGTTGTTGTGTGGAGGCTAGTGTTGTGTGTTGTTGTTGTGTGGAGGCTAGTGTAGTGTGTTGTTGTTGTTGTTGTGTGGAGGCTAGTGTAGTGTGTTGTTGTCTGGAGGCTAGTGTAGTGTGTTGTTGTTGTGTGGAGGCTAGTGTAGTGTGTTGTTGTTGTTGTGTGGAGGCTAGTGTAGTGTGTTGTTGTTGTGTGGAGGCTAGTGTAGTGTGTTGTTGTTGTTTGTGTGGAGGCTAGTGTAGTGTGTTGTTGTTGTGTGGAGGCTAGTGTAGTGTGTTGTTGTTGTTGTGTGGAGGCTAGTGTAGTGTGTTGTTGTTGTTGTGTGGAGGCTAGTGTAGTGTGTTGTTGTGTGGAGGCTAGTGTAGTGTGTTGTTGTTGTGTGGAGGCTAGTGTAGTGTGTTGTTGTTGTGTGGAGGCTAGTGTAGTGTGTTGTTGTTGTTGTGTGGAGGCTAGTGTAGTGTGTTGTTGTTGTGTGGAGGCTAGTGTAGTGTGTTGTTGTGTGGAGGCTAGTGTAGTGTGTTGTTGTTGTGTGGAGGCTAGTGTAGTGTGTTGTTGTTGTGTGGAGGCTAGTGTAGTGTGTTGTTGTTGTTGTTGTGTGGAGGCTAGTGTAGTGTGTTATTGTTGTTGTGTGGAGGCTAGTGTAGTGTGTTGTTGTCTGGAGGCTAGTGTAGTGTGTTGTTGTTGTGTGGAGGCTAGTGTAGTGTGTTGTTGTTGTGTGGAGGCTAGTGTAGTGTGTGTTGTTGTTGTGTGGAGGCTAGTGTAGTGTGTTGTTGTTGTGTGGAGGCTAGTGTAGTGTGTTGTTGTGTGGAGGC